>VZTO01021622.1:43325-78521 GCA_013400615.1 Syrrhaptes paradoxus
AGAAAAAAAAAAATCCTTTTCCCGAGGCAGTCAGTTGATTTTGGGAATGAACATTGACCTGACATGCTGTCGCTGTGAATGGACTCCACGGCCACTAATCAAAGGTCTGGTTTTGTGGTGTTTTAAATTTCATTATCTGGGGAGATCTACACAGATCCCCCTCTGGGATGGCAGAGGATTTCCAGGCTCTGCTTTGGGTGGGTTTTTTTGTTAGATGAAAAGCTGTGTGGAGCTGGAGCTTGCTGCGGGGCTGGATGCAGTCCAGGGCTGCGCGGGGAGGGCTGGCATATCTCGGAGAGGGGGAGCATGTTGTCCCCGCTGCGGTAACGCCCGGAAACCTCGGCTAAAACCACATTTCACTGGGCTGGATGCTGGGTAGACACTTGCTAAAGATAGCTGTGGCCTGGAAGTGTTCAGAGTCCGTAGAGGAAGGGTGGAGAAAGAAGCTGGAGTTTCAAGAGCCATGGCCAAGGTCATGGAGCAGGGGAGGAGGAGGAGGACGGTGACTCGCGGGGGTGCACAGGGAGCTGGAAGGGCCGTGTCCCTGCTGCAGAGCCCTGGGGAGGGGGACTGGTAGTGGCCCCAACCCATGGTGACGTGGCCCCAGCTGGGAGCTGCCCTCCACCCTGAGCTCTATCTGTCTTGCCAGCTTTTGGGCACCTGGAGTTGAACGCAGTGCTGTCTGTCTGTCCCCTGGGGAAGTGAGGATGTCCCTTCCTGCTGGAGGAGGCGAAGGGGATGCTGCTGGAAGTCAACACACCCGGGCTGGCCAGCCTGCAGCTCCCAGCCTTGCACCCCTGTGCGTTTATTTTTCTTTTTTCTTTATATGAGCAGGGTCCTGTGCCTGGTCTCTCATCTCCCACTCCCTGCAGCAGGCAAGGAGCCAAGCAGTGGCAGCAAAGGCCAGGGGGGGGGACACGGGGGTCTCCAGCCTCGCCAGCTGGGGCAGCGGTGGGAGCACTGGGGCTCCTCGCAGGGTCTCTGCAGCACCCTGCACACCCCTGCCCTCTGCATGCTGCGGTGCTGCTTCGCCCAAAATGTTACTTGTGTCCCCAGGTGACCTGTGTCACGGCGAGCTGGCACAGTGGCTGCTCCCTGCGGCATTCCCAGGATGTGGTGGGGTGTTTCCTGGGACAGAGGAGGGGGGGTTGGTTCGGGGGAAGCCTTTCCCCGCTGCAAAGCAGTGATCGATTGTGCACCGGCACAGGAGCTGTACAGGCATGGCTATTTAAATGCACACGGAAATCATTTCCCTCTGTAAACCTGTGCCCTGGGTGGTTTATTTAAAGGAGCAGGGCTGCAGGCAGGAGGAGCCCAGCCTGAAATGGAGTGTGTGGCACCCTCCTGGTGAGCTGGAGATTGCAAATGACTCTGCATTTTGAAAATTTATTTTCCACCTCGCTAACAGCACTGCCCAGCCCCACACTGGTCTGCAAACGTGGGTGAAAACTGGCCAAGGGCAGCCCAGTGCATCCCAGGGGTCTGGGATGTGCTGGTGCAGGGGGGGAGAGGTGGCATTACCCTGATTTACCTCTTGCAAGGTCCATTTGAGGTTTTCCTACCCCAGCACACAGGCTTTGTGGCTTTGCTCCAAAGCGTGGCCCCGCAGCCGCAGGGACAGTGTGTTTAGCCCACGAGCAACAGTCCCTGTGCAGGTGCTCCTGCACCCCGGGGTTTGGGATGTGAGCGGAGGAGAAGGGCTGCCACGCAGAGGAGATGCTACGAGATGCTGCTGCCTGGCTGAAGGGCTCAGCCTCAATTCTGTAATTGTCTGGGAGGTTGGTTGTGTGTTGAACTTATTCTGGTCCCCGGGAAGACAAGGTGATGCAACTCCTGCCGCACCGTTACCTGCGCTAGCGAACAGGAGAGCTGTGGGTGTTCACGGATTGCCGTGTGGTTTAGCGAAATCCGGGTTAACCATCTAATCTGGGCCAGGTTTTTCAGTTCTGTTTAAAAAAAAAACCAGCTGTAAGCTGAGCACAGATATAGTGCTACTGTCATCCCTAATGAAAAGAGATGAATGTTCAGCTGGAGCCTGCGAATCGATTTAAGTTGCTCCCTCTGCCTGTGCCTCAGTTTCCCCACAAGCAGGAGGGTGATGGGAAGCAGAGGCTCTGACGCGCTGCTTGGAGCCGACGTTGGCTTTGGTTCCTGCCCTGAACCACGCTGCCCGAGCGTGCGCTGCTCTGCTCCTTGGCTAACCGAGCAGCTTTCCATGCTGCCGGCTGGGAGACGGCTCTGCAGCCTGCCATCCTGGTCCTGCAGCCTGCCATCCTGGGTCGTGCATGGTTCACGCCGCAGGCTTGGTGTAAGTCATGTTAGAGAGAGCTCCTGTCACTCAGTTCTGCTTTAAAAAAAAAAAATGCATATAAATGCCAAAGTGTTAATGCAGAGATGTATTGCCCCCCCAAGGCAATCTCGTGCTTTGTGTTTGCATTAGAGGGAATGAAGGCAGAGGGTCCCCAAGAACATTTACACCCGGCTGTCCCCCGGAGCAGGGCTGTAGCAGGCTGGTGGCCGGGCTGGCTCTGTCCCTGCATGCTGCCGTGGTAGGGGGCTTTGGTTTGGAGGGGCTGATCCTGTGACCCTCACTTGGGTGGATTTTCAAGAGCGTTGGTGGTGAGAGGAAGGGCAGCAGCACTGGACAATGTTCTTTGTTCAGGTCTTTGAATAAAGGAGAAAAAAAAAAGATAAAACAGCTCTGGGGGAGCTGGGCAGGGTCTGGGTTTGCAGAGGTGGTGGGGTATGAAAAGGTGCAAAGAGACCTTGGAGGGGGGGGGATAAGGACCATTGGGAAGCACCCAGGTGGGTCATGGAGTGGATGCACCTTGAGCGTCGTGCGGTATGAAGCGACATGGGGCAGAATCTGCAGGAAATGCAGCTCCGTTGAAATCCCAGGCTTTTGTGGAGTTTCACCGGGCTGGGCAGGATGGGGGCTCGTGGCAGTGGTTTGAGATGAGACATCTCATGTTCCCAGGGCTTCTGCCCATCCCAACCACAGGAGGTTATCTGGGGGAAGGTGGTGGTGTTCTCGTTTTGCATAGAGAAAAATCTTCATTTTCTGTCTTTACAGTGTCATTACACTTCTGAAATGGCTTTTTTTGGCGCAGCAGCTGCATTTCCATTCTACCGTATCTTAGCAGTCCAGTAAACCACACTGGGCACTGCTTCCCTTGGAGAGAAGACCTTGGGAACCCAACTACCCAAGGACTTATTTTTTTAAAAAACTGAAAAAGAAACCTGAAAAAAACCCTTTCTCCCTATTTTCAAAAGCCAGCTCTCCCTTTGTATAGATCGGCTGAGCACGAGTGGTGGCTCATTATCTCCCAGTAATGCCTTGTCAGCATCACTGCAGAGAACAGATTTTTTTTTTTTGGTAGCAGAAATTGTTACACGTGGACATTCTAAAAGCAGAAGAATACCCCGTTTAGTGCATATTTTTGTGTGCTTTAATTATCTCCACCTCTCTCCTGTCACAGACTCCCATATCCTTTACATCCCATGAGCTCTCCTCTTCCCCCCAAGCAGGCAGATGTGGTACTCACACCCATTTTTATTCGGTTGCAGACAGGCGTGGGAAATGAATGAGTGACTGGACACGGCAGCAGTGAAAGGTGGATAGTTATCATCTCCCCTGCAGTAATTGTGGCTTCTCAGAAATCCTGTTATTTGGATGATTTTCCAGCAGGCTTTGCTCTTCTGGTGGTGTCTGTTGCAGACTTGCTGCTCTGTTAAACGTTGACTGCCCTCAAAATGATACTGGCACAACTTCTTAAGCTAAAATTCTAAACTTTCTAAATTTTTAGGCTAAGTTCTGGTTTGGGGGAGATGGTGCCCAGCCTGACTTGAGGCAGTGCTTGTTGCTGGTACCTTTTGCTGCTGCCTGAGAGGAGGCATCAGTAGAGATCTGGGAGATGGAGGGACTACATTGGGCAAAACTGGTGTGTCCAGGGGGGACCAGCCCCATCTCCTGCCTTCCCCATCGATGTGTCCTCCTCTGCGTTGAGGTTGCCTGTCCCATCCCCATATTGCCGTGGTCTCCAATGGATGCTCTGGGAAGCTGGGAGCCACCATTTGGGGTTGAGATTTTGCGGTTCATTAGGCTTTTACCACTTCTCTTTACACCAAAGCGCAGAAGAACCCATCCAACCTCTGTCTCCAGGGTCATCGTGGTCTTCCCATTGCTTCCTCCCTCCCCAGAGGCTGAGGTCACCCGGAGGAGATCGCACAGCCCCAGGCTGGAGGTTCCCGGCTTTCCCAGCGGCGCGGGGCATCCTTGGCGGGGGCGGCGGGGCCGAGGAGGCGGCGGTGGCCAGACAAGGTGGCCCTTTGACATTTACAGAATGGCCTTTCAGAGCTGTGAAGTGTCCCCGCTCCGTCGAGGGCTGCCATATAAACAGACGCCGTCCCCCGGCACAAAGCGAGGAATGCGGCGCACAATGGGCCAATGTTCGCCGCCATAAAGCCCCGCTTCTTCTGCCTGCCACAAAGGCTGCTCTGAGAGGGGCTTGGCCATGGTCACACCAACCCTTCCACCAACGCCGACGGCTTCGGTTGGAGCCAGGGGAGCTGGGAGGTGACACCCAGCCATGTGCTGCCTGGGGCTTTTCCTGCTCTCCGCTTCCCCACGTGCTGATGCTCAAATTAATTGACCTAAAGGAAAATCAACACACGGGTTACGAGGGTTTTCGGTTTGCTCAGGGTGTTAACAGCGTTGGTTTTCCATGGAAGCGTCCTGGAGTGTTTGGCTTTGAAATGTTAACTTTTCTACGTTGTCTAGAAAAATGTAAGAGATTTATCCCCTGGCTGCTGTCAGATATCACAGAACATCAGCACAAAAGGAGCCGGGCTCGCTGGAGGAATGCACCATTTTTAACGACGTCTCTTCTGAATCCTCCTCATCTTGTGCAGCATCCTTTTGTCTTATTCCATCAAAGACTGACAAAGCCTTTTCATGCGGGTTGTTTTACAGATGCTCGTATTTCAGTGCGTTTCTCCTCATTCATACGGAGCGCTGTCAGTGCTGTTAATTGTAGATGTTCCAGGAACACCTCCAGGCCCTGCCGGGATGAGTGATGGGCTCATCCATCATCGGAGGGTGACATGGCAGTGGCAGGGAGGGGACGGGGAGGCAGCTCCTGGGGATGCTGCGGTGTCAGGGAGGGGCTGGCAGGAGCCCTCGCTTTTCTCCTTCTCAGGACAGCATGGCCCCTCATGGAATCACAGAATGGTTTGGGTTAGAAGGGACCTTAAAGCCCACCCAGTGCCACCCCCTGCCATGGGCAGGGACACCTCCCACTAGCCCAGGTTGCCCAAAGCCTCATCCAGCCTGGCCTTGAACCCCTCCAGGGATGGGGCACCCACAGTTTCTCTGGGCAACCTGGGCCACTGCCTCACCCCCCGCACAGGAAAACATTTCATCAGCTCTTCTGGGATGGTCCTGGCAAGTGATGTGGACCCGGGTGATGCTGTGGGATGCAGGGTACGCATGCTCTGCACTTCCAGATGAGGATGGTAAATGTATCTGGCAAAGCCAAAGCTCTCCTTCAGAGCCATGGGGAGGTTTGCGTGGCTCATCCATGTGGTATTGCCCTGGTTTGAGACGCATGGGAGCTCCCTCCTTCCCTGACTGCCCCAAAATCTTACTGGACTCTCCTGTTTTAAAAATAAAGGCACAGAAGCTTGATGCTGAACAGTTTTGGCTGGCTCTGACTTGGTCAGGCAGCCCCTGGGCTCTCAGGGCAACTGGGTGTGCAGGTTTTTCTGGCAGCTGGGAAAACACTGAAAACTAATTTCTCCCTTCCCTCCTCCTTGGGAAGAAAAAAAAGAGAAATGATTAGAGCTTGCAAAGGGTTTTCTGTTACCACTAAACCATGCACAGCATGCCCTGAACAGCCCTTACGGCTGCAGTCCTCTGTCTTCCCATCCATCTCGTGTCTGTCACGTCCCTGTCACCTCTGGATGTCTCTGTGGAGGAGGAGTGGGGACCCATCGCGGGTGCAAGTGCCCATTGCGGTCTCTCTTGGATCACAGATATTTTAATGCCTTTTGTTTTTTTCCCTGCTGTGATGAGGCTTCACCTTCCCGTGCTGTCTGTGCTGAGTGGTGCAGGGTCAGGGCAGTGCCTGAGCTCCCGGTTGGAGCCTGTCCGTCAGTGTGTCCTTCCTCGCTCGTCAGACCTGGCAGGAGATTCTCTGCAGGATGCTCTGTGGCTTCAGCCAGGCAGGAGGCAGGATGCTGGAGGTGTCACCTCTTCTCTGTGCTCTGCTCCCAGGACACTGCCAGGTGTTTAACAGCACAGAGCAGGGGTCTCCCTTGTATTCCCTTAACTTTTGGAGCTGTAAAGCTGCTGTCCCATGTAAAATCCCACCATAGGGATTTTTTTTTTCCACTAGACATGAATCCCTTGGTGGGTGATGGGGTCTCTTTCATCCTCTGGCTTTTGCAGATGTATTTTGGGCTGTAGGCTGTCCCCTTTGCCCAGTTTTTTGTTTTTATTTCCAACCCTCCTCCCCAGCACCTGCTGCTGTGCTGCTGCCCTGGGTGGCCGCATCCTGCTGCTGGTGCCATCCAGCCCTGGGCTGTCCCCCTGCAGCCATCGAGGCAGCAGCTCCCAGGCATCACACGAAGCCCAAGGGCTGAGGACAGTTTGCTGCAGGAGCTCCTGCCTCGGGGGGTCCCAATCCTGGCTTGCAGCCCTCGCCCCTGGAGGGTCGGATCGCTCGGTGCTGGATCTGAGCCTTGCACATGGTCTGACCCTGTCCCCGCCGGCCGGCTGATCACCGCCTGCTCCTTCTGCCAGGGTCTCTCGTGCTGGTGATGGCTTTAATCATTAGGAAATGTTTATAAAGTTGATGGATGATGTGATGCTGACATGCACTACCTACACGGTCTTTAAAGTAAGTATATTCATAAAAATCTAGTAGAAACCAAGGCTGGCAGGAGACTTTTGTTACTGAAAGTCTGTTTTTGTCCCAACACATGCTTCCATCAATTCTTTTGTGAGAGCTAAAAATTGGCTGGCTTTGGTGGAGTTAATAATCGTCTGAAATGGAGCAGAGCAATTGATGTTGCTGCATCTAAATGTTTCCCTCCTTTCCCCCCGACTTTCCCCAAAATAAGAAATTCCTGGCTGATACTCAAAATCAGCTCTCACTGTGCAAGTATTAAACTGTGGGTCTTTTCTTTCAAGTTTCTGGATTTTTATGGGCACAATCGGTCTGTTAACAGGACTTTTTTTTTTTTTTGGTTTCAATGCATTTCTATCATTGACCTTTGCTTTAAGAAGTGTCTGACGGTCTTTACTGGGCTGGAGCTCTGAGAAGGGGTGTTGTAAGGGGGCTTTATTCTGTGGAAGCAATGACCACAGGCAAAGCTTTATATTTGCTGAGTGATTTAATTCTTGCACATGCAGAACTTGGCTCTGTGCCATGTGTAACATGTTGAGAAAAGGTCTGCTTGAGAGGCATTTAACCCAAACTTTCCAAAACCCGTCTTTTTTTTTTTTAAATAGCTTTCTTTCCTGTTATTTTTAAGCTAGCGAGTAAAATCAAGGGACACTGCCCCAAAATGCTGCGTTGAGCTGTAGCAGAGTCATTGGGGAAAGAAAGAAGGAAAGGGGGAGTCTGGGTGGAAGGGTGTCAGCGGGGAGGCAGAGGAGGGTGTCATTGAGATAAAGGCTTCATCTAGGGACAGGGGAGAATAAAACGGGGCACCCTGGGCTCCAGGAGGGAGCTGGGAGGGTGAGGATGATCCAGCTCTAGTGCTGGGTCCTGCAAAGCCCAACTCCTAGGGCACATCCCCAGAAGATGCGTTTTCAGGCGAAATACCAGATCCCCCCCAAATTAGTTGCTTTTCCTGCTTGGCTCTGGCTGTCCTCTGCCCACTTGCAGGAGTATCTGTCCGGTAGCGGTCAGAAACAAATAAAACCAAACTGCTTTTTGTCTTCTCTTGTTCTAAACACTGTGACAACATTTGGATTAATGTTAGGTCTTGTGAAAAGCTCTTTAAAAGTCAAACAGACTGAGCTGCTTAACAGAGTTCTTTTGAATTCTGCATCTGCCTGCTGCAATCCCAGATCATGTCTGGAGAGCAAGGGAACAGCATCTTTCTTTTTCCTTCTTCTAATCCATCCATTAAATACACCTGAAGTTGCATATTCTGAAACTATTTAATTGTGTAGCCACTTGGGCTCAGTTCTGTATTTTGCTGTGCCTTTGAGTATTTCCTTTTCCTTTGGCAAACAAACGAACAACAGCAATACTAAATTATGTTAATTTCTAACAGAAGCAACCTCTTCCCCAAAACATTGCAATCTACTGCCTTTTAATTAAAAACAGCCCATCAACAGTGCATCAAGCCATTTGCAGCCTCAGCCTCTATTAGTTTTAATCAACAGATTTTTTTCCAGGGCCTTTTAGAAGCAAATTGTGCATTGCTCCCTCTTCCCAGGAGGAGGGAAGGAGAACAACAGATTATCTTTGTGCAGGCACACTGAATCCTGAAATATGGAATTTTGAAAGTGTATGAGGAGGGTGGAGGTTATACAGGGAAGAGGAGGTGTGCAGGGTGGCTCTGTGGGGGGTACCTGCCTCGTCTGCTGCAGCCGCAGATAAACCCATCTCCTGGAGGAGACCCCATCCCCTTTATGTGGGATGCTGTCCTGACTTCCCTGGGCAGGTTGAGGTTTCTTGCAGGTCTCTCCAGGGTTGTGGGAGATGCAGAGAGGCACTTCTGCGCTCTCTTGTCCTTGGCATCGGTGTTATCCCACATGTGTGCGGGTGGGATGAGCCGCAGCCGGCAGTCACCATGCTGGGGGTGGATGGGAAAGAGCATTTTATCCGTTCCTGTGATTTCTTGGAGAGCTGAGCCTAAATGCTGCTAGCATATAAAGTCGCTTATGGAAGTGATGGGTTTGAAGCCTCTCCGGGGAAAGACTGGCATGGAAAGGCAAGGGAATGAGGACGTCCCCTGCTTTTATAGCCTCCTGGTATTGGCACTAATGCCCTTGATTGTGGCTGTGCAGAGCTGCACCCCCAGCACAGACTGCCCGCCCGGCCCAACGGGCTCTGCACTGGGGTCGGCTGTGGTGGAAACTGCTGGCAAAGGGAAAACCCCCTCGGTCTTTCCCTGGCTCCTCCTGGGAAGAAGTGAACTGGAGACAGAGGCTTTGCCGTGGGGATGCTGCGTGGAGGGGATCAGCGGGATCGTGGAGGTGGCTGGTGGCCTGGGCTGGAACCCCAGTGAGACCCCTGAGCTGCTGCGCCGGCTCTTGGGGGGGCTGGGAACTGTGCTGAGCTGGGACTTGTCCCCTCGCCCCAAAATCCCGGAGGTGCCTCTCGGTGCCGATGCGGCAGGGAGGTGATGATCCGTGTGGGTGCTCTTGTATCATTGGGGTGTAGTGAGCACGGGTGTCCCAGTGTCCCGCAGGACCCGGGGCTGGTGCTCGATGAAGCCGGGACTGGAGAGGGGCTGTCGGAGCATCGGCTGGGGCTGATGCAGCGGGATGCCTTTGGGCCAAGGTTTTCCTGAATGAGTGATGATTTCTGGTGCCCAGCTGGAAATTGCTGTCAGGGCAACTGGTTTTGCAGGGACTCAGCCTTTCCGGCACTCCCCATAACTTTTTGGAAATTGTTGTCCCTGGGTTTCATGTCATGCTTCCAGCAGGAGTTTCTGTGCAGAGTTCCCCGTCCAGAACCCTGACCACGGGTTTGCACTTTGGATGCCTCCCAGCACATCCCCATTTCACTGTTGTTTTTCCTCTCTGCAGCTCTGGGAAGTGCCAGTGTAAGGTTGGTGTCACGGACCCAAAGTGTGACCGGTGCAGCGATGGATACTACAGGTTTAACGAGACCACCTGCGAGCCGTGCCAGTGCAACAACCGCTCCACAACCTGCGACAGCCTAACAGGTAACTTGCTTCTCGTGACCATGGCAGGTGCAGACTTTGCCTGTCTCCTCTGTCTCGTTTTTTTTGCCATTTTCGTTCAGCAGATCTCTGCTCTCACCCTCTTCATCTGCGTCTTTATGCCTTGAGTGCCCAGAACCTTCACCTTAAAACTGAAATTAAAATGCAGAGCAAGGCTGGAGCGACTTCTCTTCCCAACAAGGTTAATAAAGGCTGCGTTAGTTACCCCGGGCTGTGGCAGGGAGCCTTTGTTCTGCAGTCTCTATCGGAAATCAGTGCTCTATTGTTCTCTGCACTCACACAAATACACAACACAGGCTTTTGAGGAGCTTTTGTTTAACTGCTGTTTACCTGGAAACATATACTGTGCTGGCACTGACGTAAGGTGACTGTTATTGCCCCAGATAACATGATTCGTGCTGGAAAAACCTGCCAGCACCTAATTCATATTGCCCACTTTTTATAAATGTGCCTTGTTCATTTTCCTTGATCATTTCTCTGGCTGTCCCTCGCTCACGCAGATGTTGATGTAGTGGAAATGCTGAAGAACCTGTGCTTGAATAGCTGAGGGGAGGGCAGGGGGGAACCTGATTGCTTTCCCATCTCCTCTGAAAGGAGAGATCCCGGAGGAGCGGTGTTATGTGACTGCCTGCACAATCCCCGCTTAGAAACAAAACTCCCCCTTCAGAGTCCAAATTCTCATCAAAACTTGCAGGCTGAAATGCAATTCTGTAATATTTCTCCAGGAGCTTAGAAAGGAGCAATAATTTAAAAATGTTGCAGGTTTTTTTGCATAGCTGGCACAGAGGCAGAGCTCACCAGATCCAGTATTTCTGGGGAATTTCTGTCGGGGTCTGTTCCCTTGTGGCCTGTGTGTTTGCAGCAGAGGAACGGGCGGCCGCAGTCCTGGCTGTGCCCCCCCAGTGCCCTGGTCCTGTTCGGCGTCGGGGACAGCGGCAGGCACCAGATCTCCACTGCTTGAGGATGAATTATTGCATTTGTTCTGATACTGACCTTTACGTGCTTATGTCCTTCTGATATTGAAGGTTATGGGGTTGTACCCAACGCTGTGCACACATCAGCTGTGTTGCTGATTTGGAGCTGGGCGTGTGGGCTTTGTGAAGGAGGAAGATAATCTGCTCTTCCTTTTTCTTCCTCAGTGTTTCCCTCTCTCTTGATTTTGAAAAAAAAAAACAACCGTGTTGCAGACCTTGCCTCCGGGATGGGGCTGTCCAGGCAGCGCATCTGCTGGGGCTGCCCAGCTCTGACCGCAGCACTGCAAAGAAAGACCCTCTTTTTGCTTAATGACCTATTGTTGATTTGACAAAAATCCCTTTTTTAAAAATTTTTCCTCCATCTGCTTTATTTGCTGCCGGGGCTAGGGGAACCCAACAAAACCAGAACAGAGGACAGACGATTAAAAATTAGATCCGACATGTAATAAGTGAGGCGGTGCACTCAGCCTGCTCGGGAGACTGCACTTTGTGTGACCTCCCCAGCTCTCCATCAGCTGTGTGCAGTCTTTGTCACATTTTCAAGGTTTCTTGCGCATTCATGCCGTACTTCGGGCTCCCTCTGCCGGCTCCGTATCAGGAGGAATATTTAAAATTCCTGGAAATTGTGCAGCCAGAGCTCCCCAGGCGACAGCGCTTCCTTCGACACAACCCTTGTGCCCCGTGTTGTTCCCAGGCAATGAGTTCGGTGGCATCTGCCCCAGCTGAGGGATTGTGAGTCCTGATCCTTCCCCAGGGCGTGATCAGGATGGGAAATGCCATTAATTATTAAGGCTTTCCACGGCGATACCTGATTGCCAGCCCATGCATGCTTTGCACAGCTGAGCAGCTTGCTGACTCACTGGAAACGCAGCCATTTCGCAGGGCTGGCGGAGATAAATGTGAGTAATTTCCGCCGATGGGAAAGACATTGATCCTGAAATGACCAAGACTGTACAGAAAGCGCAGGTGCGATTCCAGATTTATTCCTCCATTAGTGCCCGCAGAGCACGGCACCCTAGGGCACCGATGGGACAAACCGACCTTGTACGAGCCGGCTGCCCCGGGCATCCCGCTGACGCGGCTGATGGAGGCTTGCAACTGGAGAAGCCGAGCCCAGCAGATCATTTTCCCCTCTAACCTTGACATTTCTCCCACAAAAACCACCGGCTCGTGTCTGACAGGCTGCTGGGTGAAGAGCAAACAGCGTGTGGGAGCTGATGCCATGCAAGTGTCCTTAGTCATCGGGGTGCTGCCGGCCCCACCGTGCCGGTGAATCAGCCGCTTCCCCAGAGGGGCAGCTCCCGGGGTTTGTTTCCTTCCTTCGGTGCGAGGATGGGCTGTGAGGATGCACCAGGCTTGCTCGGGGATGCTCGGCTGCAAAGTCATTGCTGGGGAAAGGGAAGAGTAGGAGCCGTGCAGCGTGCTGGGCTTGCAAGGGAGCCAACCTCTTCCAGTATTAATAAGAAAATCCGCTGTGGATTTTTTACCAGTCAGCATTAACCTAATTCAGGATTTTTTTGTGTGTGGCTCATGTTGATATGAGGCTTTTCCGTTCCCCCGCAGCAGGGCTAGATTAGCTCCGTGAATCTCCTGTCTGTGCAGGGAATAAACTGCTCTGTGCCGCCCTGGGTTGTTAGAAGGCGGCTGTTGCCTTTTCAGAGTCTTGTACGCGGGATTTAATCAAATCAGCTTCCCTCAGGTCACCGCCGCAGAGCCTGCGGAATTACAGATGTGCCTGGTGATGGATGGTGGAGGCGGTGTGTCTATAACTAGGGAGGTTTTCCTTTCTCTGGTCACAAGAGTATCAAAACGCAATTTGAGGGCCGTTAGGACACAGCCTGTGCTAGGACACAGCACGTTGATTTCCTGATTCAGGGCCTTCCCTGGGAAGGGGAGGTGGCTCACGTGAACCCCCAGCTCTCCTCTGCCTCTCCGAGAAGGTCAGGAATTGCTGCTGCCTTGTGCCTGTGATGGGGACGGAGGAGCTGGAGCCACACGGTGGGATGGAGCCGCCTGCCCGGAGCAGGACGGGGGCAATTCCTTACCCTGACCAGGAGCAGGCTGCACACAGAAAAAGGGCAAAGGCATAAACCAGAGACACCCCTCCTGGGAGAGGGGGATCTGAAGCATCAAGATCCCATCTCACTGGCACAAACTGAAACCCCCTCCCTCGAGGACCGTTCCTAATATTGATGGCACGCATTTACCTGCACTGACCTCGTAAAGTGGCATCTCTGCTGGGGCTCCCTGCTTTTTCATGTCGTGTGTGTGTGTGTGAGGAGGGGGGGAATGACCATCAGAAGGTTATAAGAGGTTAGGATCATGTTTTGGCCAGAGGGCATCCAAAATCACCGGTGAGCTCTGATAATTGAGAGCGCTCCACGCAGATTCTTGCTCCAAATGTTCTGCTCCAGTTTCTGCTGCCAACCGGTTGCTTGTGCTCCTGTCCCTTCCCCAGGCACCTGCCTGCACTGCCAGGAGAACACCGAGGGAGCCCACTGCGAGCTCTGCAAGGAGGGGTTCTACCGCAGCACCCACGCCTGCCTGCGCTGCCCCTGCTCCACCGTGGCATCCACCGGCACCTGCCGCATTCGTAAGGCTTTGCTCTGATTCCTCAGATAACCAGTGTAGCTCTTTTCAGTTGGATTGCTGCTCAGCACATCAGCCCAGTGAGGCACTTTATAGCCCGTGAATCTCCTGGCTGTGGGAACCCTGGCACCTTGCTGGAAGCAGCACCTGCCGTGACATGTTCCTGGTGCTTGTGTTGCCTCTCGTGAGAGCAGCCGTGCAGCGGAGGGCATCAGAAATGCTTCGCTACAGGCTGCAGCTCGCTCTGAAGAACCTGCAAGTTTTTGCAGAGAGGAACTGCTGGGCTTGAGGCAGCCAGGAGAGGTACAGGAGATGGCCAGGGTGCTCCATGCCCCTCGGAGCCCTCTTCTGAACATCTCCATGGGACCCCAAACAGAGATCCCCCGATCTTCCTGCTCTATTTTGATGTAACCAAGGGAAGAAGTCACAGCTGTAATAAACATGTGTAAGACTTTTTTTTGATATTTCCTTAATCAGTGTTGCAATCAAACCACCTCTGGCTTCATGCAGGCTAAAAAGGTTGACATCCCCAGTATAGATCCAGTTGTTTTCTGAAATTGGCTGTTTGAGATGGAAATGTTCAGGAGCAATAACCTGTTTGCTTAGCAACGTGCTGAGCATGCTCTGTGATGCTGGGATGAGGCATCAGAAAAATCCCAAAGCGTTTTTTCCCCTAGGAACAGAGAAACTGCTGCAGTTTAAAAGTTTATTTTCAGCTTAAAATTTGAGATTGGTTAATACACAGTGGCTGCTGATTTTTATTGTAGTGAGCTGAGGTCGGGTCCCACAGCACACCCCCACAGTGGGTGTTTCTCCACCCAGACATGGCACATACCCATTTTTCCTTCTGTATTCTCTAGAGCCTGGCGAAACTGCCCCAACGTGTGACAAATGCAAAACTGGGTACACCGGCCCGAACTGCAACCGCTGCGACAACGGCTACTACAACTCCGACAGCATCTGCGTGAGGTGTAAATGCAACAGGAACGTGGACCCGGCACTGACACCCCGCGTGTGCGAGCCGGATAGCGGGGAGTGCATCGGCTGCCTGTACCACACCGCGGGGTTCCACTGCGAGGAGTGCGAGGATGGCTATGTCCGAGACCCCGAGGGGACCAACTGCACCAGGAAAGGTAAAACAAAGCTCTGCAAATCGGGGTCGAAGCTTGCTCGTGCGGCTCAGGTGGGCACGAGCTGCCTGAAGGCTGCGGATGCTGTTAATTGTTCCAGTTGGTTTAGATTCATCCTACCTGTGGTACAGGGAAGGAAAACAGACCTTTGTGACAGGTTGGTGCCTACTGGCTTTGACATCGGCGGTTCAGAGTTAGGTCTGTAACCACCCCGATTCCCAGCCTGTGGCAGGCTCCTCCAGTGAACGAGATGTGAAAAAAAAAAACCAAACAACTATTTGCAGTGTATTAAAAGCTAGGTTTTCAGATTGCCATTGTTTGATATACTTGATCTCTTAGTGCCCAGTGGATTGTCCTGATTGACTGGTCCATCAACAACACTGTCTAGCTCCCTATAAAGTGTTTACATAATAAATTGTGTCACTCCTCATACTCTGCAAACAATAACTGTTTGGACCAAGTTTATGTATGTATCTATGTATTTATTTATTTTCATTCTAAATGGGGAAGCAAAAGCTCAGAGAGGTGCAATCCAAGCTTTCACAACGAGTCAGTGCCGGAATTTACTGGTACCTGCTCTGGGGTCTCTTGTCAGGCTTCAGTCCACATCCAAGATACTGTCTGCAACATCTCGGACACAAACTAGCTCTGGTACTCAGAGAGGCTACTGCATAGCTGAAGGACTCTCAGTAAAATGAGAGAAAATGGTTCTGAAGTTGCTCCTTCAGTGGGTATCAGGAGGTTGGTCCACAAGGTGGATCTCCAGCTCCATGCATGGAAATATTGCCAGTGTTATGTATTACATAAGAGAGCCCAGAGTTCAGGAAAGTACCTGGGCCCAAATTCGTCCTTGTCACCAACAGAGATTTAATTCCCATCTTCCATTAGGAGCTAATGTGGTTTCCACTCCCATGCTGCTCTCTGGAGGTGTAATCACAGAGTCCTTCTCTGCGCGGGGAGGTGATCAATACAAAAGAGTTGAATGCTCGTTAGCTGTGACTGTACTGGTACAGGGCTGGAAATGGCACTTTTGCATCGGGTCATCCATTAGCTCCCCTGACAGCTCTGTCTGCACAAGGAGCTATGTGACCTTGCTCCATTAAAATCCATATGTATGGCTCTGCTTGCAGTTTGTAGTTGCTTGTAGTTTTCACCATCCGTTCTATTTCAGTGACGTTGTTATAGGCAGTTCCTGGCGTGGGGAAGGACTTTCCCCTTTCGGAGGGACTGGGACATGCTCTCCTAGCTTTCCTGTTTCCTTGACACCTGTTTCTGCCTTTTTTATTAAGCAATTAAAAAGGCGTACAGTTTGAGATTCTTACACACAATTTGCCTAAAACTTGCCATGCTGAGGTATCTGCATTAACTAGTTTTAGGTTGAGATTTTCATCACCCGGTACTGCATTTGAGTGGCCTGGTTTTGCGTGGCTTCCAGAGTGAAATCACCACCCATCAGATCTGCAGATGACATTGGTGGAGTCTGAGGCACTAAGTGGTTGTAGTCAAAAAAAGACAGCATGTGTTGTACCAGCCTCTAGTATCCACAGGGACCGCCCAGTGTCTGAAACCTGACCAAGATCTTGATGCTGTCAAGGCTGATGGAGAGAATATTTGAAGGCTGTGGAGGACGGCCAAAGTCGGGGTTTCTGGCCCCTGGATGGATGGATGGTGTTTGTGCTGCGATGGTGAGGCACAGCAGCAAGGACTTGGTGATGCAGCGTGGCACCGTGCCACCCAGCCGAGCATCGCAGCCTTCCCCGAGAGCTGGTGTGAGGGCTGCCGGTATGGCCCCAGCTCCTCTCATTCATCGCGGGAGGCAGCAGAAGCTTTGTGGAGGCTGCATGTCAATCAAGCAGCTGGATATGATGCTCATGTCAAAGCTGCTGAAGCAGCCCATTGACTGAACAGCTGCTGCTCTCAAGGAGCTGCTTCAGGACATCTGGAGGCTGGCACGGCCCTGGGAGCGGAAACAGGCATCGCTGTATCGCCGCCCGAAAGCGACGGTGCGCGGTCAGAGCACGGCACTGTTTCACCATGACGTTACCATCAGTTCCAGGAAATGTTTTCACCCAAGTCCCCCTTGCCAGCACTTAGCTGATGCTGACTCAAATAAAGCCCTGAAAAGTCCTGTTTCCTCGCTGGTGAATCAGCCATTGTCTCTGTTCTGGCTTTTTTCTAATTATAGCTACTGGCAGGGTTTGCCAAGAATTGAGTGTTGATGAAGGAATTTGGAAGGGATGACTGAATTCCTCATGCCCTTCTCCCGGAGCTGTATCCAGGAACCTCTTGCTCCTGTCACATTGTTTCCTACTGTGAAATGCTGCCTGTGAGCCTCTAGAGAAACACCTCCTGGTGTCAGCATCCTGAGCATCCTTATCGCCCCACGGCAGGACCTGCAGAGAACAGAGGAGCTGCTGCAGGGAGGGGCTCTGGGCAGGACCCTAAATCAGGTGTGTGATGCCCCCCCTCAGAGGAGTTTCTTTCTCCATTGCCTGAACTGGGAACGTGACAGCCCAAAGGTAACTCGTGGGAGTTCCCCCAAGGGCAGCAGGAGACGTGAGGAATATTTCCAGCTCCTGTTGCCATTGGAGATGCAGCTGAGTGCAAAATTAGTGACTCTCCTCCTCAGTCATAATTAGCAGATGTTCTCTTCAGGAGAGCTGGATCGATACAGCACCATCAGCTGGCATCGCTGCAGCTGTCAGTGGTGAAGCTGCAGTTCTGGCAGAAGGAGAAATGGAAGAGAAGGGGAGAGGGGGTGCAGAGAGCCCTGGGGAGCCAGAGATGGAGAGGACTTTTCGGCTGATCGAGGCTTCAGCTGCTGGAGGACTTAAGAATCTAAAATAGCTCAGGTTATTCCCGTGAAGAAAATCCTTTATTAGTTACAGTTGGGAGCTGAATACTTGGGCTCTTATGGTGCTTTCAGAGGCCTGTAGCTCACGCGGTTTGAAGGCAGTGGAATGAGGTTAGTCCCCCTTACGAGATCTCCAGTGTTAGCTCGTCGCTGGCTCCTACATCTGAGGAGGGAGAGTTCCTGTGTCTGCTGGAAGCAAGGCAGGTTCGTGGCTGTTTTGTGCCTGGGAACAGGCTGCAGAGGAAGACAGAGCTTGTGGCACAGGCTGGTAGTTCCCTTGTTCTCATCCTTCGTGTGCAGACATATGGCAGCGGCTGAAACCCAAACAGGATCCACACCGGCTTCTGCTGTGTTCAAAAGCTTCTCAAGAACCTCCACAGTCGCCTTTTGTTGTGATTCAGTTACCTTCTGCTTCTGGTTATGCAGACTGGGGGTTTCCGTGAGGTCTGTTTATGACTTCTTCATTGAAAAGCAGAACTGGGATTACAAAAAAAAGCCGTGTAAATATTGAAACCATTGCTAAACACTGTGTGCTAGGCAGAATACTTATAGTTTGGTTTTTTTCATTTTTGGTCTTCTTGTACAGTCCATGAGCACTCAGCACACAGAATTATTTAAAAAAACCTAACTCAACCCTTGCTAATCAATTTTCTAACTATTGTAAACTACTTTGAAAAAATACCAGCTTTACCAGTGCAGACTTAATTGCCATAGTAACTGATATAAATGTCAAATCTCTTATGTTTGTGTTTGATTCCAGCTTTGCGTATTTTTATTGATCATTTTGTATTTCTTTTGCAGAAGCCACTCTTGGCCCAGAAACAAAGGAGTTTACAACTTCTGCTCCAAACGCCAGCAAGGCAACATCATTTTCAACCGCGGTGATAAACAGTACGTTGTCACCAACGACTATACAGACTATATTTCCTCTGAGTTCCTCTGACAATAGTACCTCTGCTTTTGCAGATGTTTCATGGACTCAGTTTAACATAATTATTTTGACAGTTATCATCATCGTTGTGGTCCTACTGATGGGCTTTGTGGGCGCTGTCTACATGTACCGCGAATATCAAAACAGAAAACTGAACGCTCCTTTCTGGACCATTGAACTCAAAGAAGACAACATCAGTTTTAGCAGCTACCACGACAGCATCCCCAACGCTGATGTTTCGGGGCTGTTGGAAGACGACGGGAACGAGGTGGCACCGAACGGACAGCTGACGCTGACGACTCCCATGCATAATTATAAAGCTTAGAAGGAGTTGGCTTAAAAAAGTTCCAGGGCTTGTTGAGGGGGTATCAGGATCCGTGCCAAGGCTCCATGCAGAGGAAGTTGCTCTTCAGATACTCTTGTGCTGGGCGTGCTGTAGCTCGCAGGTGACCAGAGAACAAGCGTAGGACAGCCGAATGGCAGTGATACGGTGGAACGCGTTCGGTGTCCTGTTCTCCATGCAGCTCCATTGAATTCACTGGTGTTCAAGACTTGATGATGCTCTTCTTAAAGTAGGTTGCTTTTTTTAATGAAGAGGTGATGGGGTGGAGAAAGCAGTACCCCATGATTAACCAGAAGGTACTTGATTTCCAGCCAACTTAACACTTATGTCCGCCTCCTTTAGTTTGAAAAGTAGCTCATGGATTCACAGTGGATTTTCAGGAAATAGACCTTTGTAAAGGCTTCAGATTAGTTCCTGATATCAATTTGTTTGAGAAGGAGGACAAAAAAAGGGAAACAATTGTTCACTGTACTACCAAGAGGCAAGTAGAGGAGTGAGTTGCACACTTGAAAAAAGTCACCATTATCAGTTTCCAGTAAGCAGGAAAACAGGAAAAAAAAATAAAATATTTGAGTTAGGGAGGAGACTAAGCTTTTCCCTTTCTGAGTATTTATACAGGGTGATGATGCTATTAAAACATAGCAATCCTTTTTTTTTTCTAGAAGGAGTTAATGAACTTGTATAGTTTCTGTGCAAGGGAAGACGACAAGACATCTCAGGGTTGCCATGTAAAAATAAAAGCTAGGCTTACTACCCTACCCTGATAGAAATGGTGTGTTCTGTATATACAATGTAATATATCTTCTTGGAATTGTATTTGTAATTATTTGTAAAAAAGACAACCAACCAAAAAAACCCCGACAAGAGAACCATGAACCCCTCCCCAACCTCCTCTATTCCCCAAGTCGTATTTTATCATCTAGATTTTAATTGTACAGCGGTTAGTGGCATTGTTTAAAAAGAAAAAAAAATGAGGATTGTTTAAAATACTGTAAATTAGATTGCAATATTGTTGGAGCTGGGACTCTGGCAAACACCGACTGCTTAAAGCTTTTCTTCTGGTGTCATTGAATAACTTTTTTAGAGAAAATGTGAGTGCTCCCTCCTTGCATCTGTCAAATTTTCCTGTTCCTTTACATACAGAGTGAATGCCAGTGTCGCCATGAGTAGGGCCTAGTAGGTGTCCAAAAATCGGATGTACCCTTCTGCTACTTGCTTTTAAATCCTTATCCAAAATGCAGATACTGGGATGAATGCACTGAGAGCCTGATCACGATGGCCGAGCTGTTCGGCAGCGGCTGCTCATCACCTGGGTGGATCTCATTGCCGTCTCTCCCATGCTCACATGGTGACAGGGGGACTTGCTGGAGGGCTGAGCGCAGCCTCCTGGCCTCTTGGCAAAAGCAAAAATCTCCTGGATTTGGGTGGAAAAGGCTTTCAGCCGAAGAGCTTGCAGAAGCTGATCAGAGCTTCTAGGCTTAAAAGCTGAAAGTGCCCGGATGCGTTCAGGGAATTCATGTAGCACAAGGTGATGGGGGGAATCAGCTGTCAAAAATAAAAACCTACAGAGAACTTCAGGTTTTACAGATTCCCCTGATTTTTGTGGGCAGCTGGTGGGCTCTTAGCAGGAGAACAACAGGGCAGCACAGTGCAGCACAGGGAGGGTGCAGCTCCTCGCTGGTACCCGCAGAGTGCCTCGAGGCAGGGGCCGTGCCCTCCTGGTGCTGGGGAGCTGCCAGGGCTGCCCCGTGAGAATCAATACCATGATATTTAAGCAGGGCGTGAAACAAATATTTCGCCTAATGCGTGACCAACCTCAGAACCGAAGCTGCGTTGCTGTGCGTGTTGGTGCTTTGCAAGCGACGGGTGCTGAGGAGGAATGAAGTACCTGCTAAAGGTCAGCAGGAGCTGACTGATACATCCTCAGCGCCAGGCAAAAAGAAATATTTCTCGAGATGAGAAGCAGTAGGAAGAATGTGGTGATTATTTATTTGCTTTCTGGTGCTGCATGGAGGCTTTCCTTATCCTTGGAGACTTTTGGGGTGGGAGGGGAGGATGGGTGCTTTAAACACATGCACAAAGATGCCATTTCTGCTCAAAAACTTGCTGCCTGATTTAAAGATGAGGCACGGCAAGGAAGAAGGAAAATAGTCGAGGATAACTAAGGGAAATGGTGAGGACAGAATGTGATATCGCATACAGGGTTGAGCTGATGGAAGGGCTCCCGTTGCCTGCTGTGGGCCTGGGTGAGGTCCCATAGTTGAGGTGATAAATTTGGCTGATGTCGTTCAGAGCAGTGGCACTTCTAGTTATAAAATGGGGGAGGACTGGAGGAGAAAATCTGGAGATTGCTAATCCTCGAGTTACTTGCCAAACTTTTGAAGAGCAGAGTGGTGACAAAACAGAAAATTTCCTAAAAATCGTAATTATTTAACAGTGCTAATTTAGCGATACACTTGCACTTGGTCACTTCATGGGGTGGGGAAGGGTCATGTAGGAAGTGTTGGCAGCTGGGACTGATGCTCGCAGGCAAAGTGAAGGACAGATTGTCCACTTTCATGTTTCCCAGATATTTCAGCAGGTCTTTTCATCTTTGCTGCAAATCACCTCAAATTTTGGTATGACTGTAAGGCTACTCTACAACAGGAGCAGGCTTTGATCCTTCTCTTGGTGTAGAAATAATGACCAGCTGTGAAACCAGAGTGTGAGTCGGGATGCTGAGCCCTCCTCATCCCTGCGTCTGCCCTCCAGCGACTCTAACCGCTGTGTGTGAGCCTGGGGTTTGAAAAGAGGAGGAGGAGGTCGGGATGCCTTACAGCCTGGGAGGGAGGGTGGCACAGTCATGCTGCTGTCTGTGCGTCACATCTGGATGAAGGGACCTAGACAGCCCCTGCAGAGGTGGTGGGGAGCTCGTGTGGGCAGCAGGGACCTGGCTGCCCAGGTGGGCAGCAGAGGAAAGCACAGGATGTTCTGTAGCAGGAACTGGAGCACAGCAAGGATGTGGCAGTGGGACAAGGCTTGTCAGATGGCAGAATGACTCAGTAGGAAAATACCAGCCATCTCCAGCCCACCAGGCCTTTGGCACAGAGCAACATTTATAAACGGAGATCGATGCCTCAGCAAAGGAAGAGTAAACAGCTTTGTGTTCGACCTTGGTGATGTGAGAGGAGCCCTTCCTTGCTCTCTCCATCGCTTGTGCAGCCGTCCCCTGGGCGCCGCAGCGGGTGAGGAGGAAGCTGAGCCAGTTCTAGCACCAGTCAGCTTCACGTGGCATTGTATTTTGAAGGGGTGCAGTGATAAAACACCTGTGCCAGGGTGCTAAAGGCCACCAGGACCTGCAGTGTGTTCCCCCTTGTCATGAAGCTTCCCAGCTGTTGGGGTTTGCCCTACACCACGTTGGGGTATGGGCAGGAAAACCAGAAATGGAGTTTTGGGGCTGCATTGAGGCCCAACTCAGAAGCAGCCAAGACAAGGGGAAAGCACTTGGGTGACTTCTAGGGCTGCTGTGGCAATACAGATACACGTGACTTTCCTGAAGGGCCACCGTCCATCACCTTCTAACGGGACATGGCGCTGTCGGCTGCGGTGGTGTGGCTGTCATGGAGAAAGGCAGCTGATGGCACGGTGCGGTAGCTGTAGAGCACAGAGAAGGTACCACAAGGCAGGTGAGGGCTGGGTGAAGGTGAGAGACCAGCTCCCAGGGCACGATCCTCAGGGTCGTGATGGCTCTGTGGATCTAGCCAGGCTGGACGGGGTGAGTTCAGTTCCACAGTCAGGTAACTGAAGGTGAGAGGATATAACGGGGCGGTTAAAGGGCAAAAAGCAATGATGTGTCAAAGGCACGGGGCAGCCAGGATGGCTCACGACTTGGGAGAGCATTTGGTAAGCACAGAGTGCAACAGGCATGGAAAATGCAGTGGGGTTAATGTGGATTAGATGATCTTGAATCTTATGAAGCACTGTAGCTAGAAATAATTGTGTGGAGCGCCAGCCCTGGGGAGCTGTCGGGAGATGTCATCTGTTGGAATGATAATTCCCTGGGACCAGGCTGAGCAAACTTAGCACGCTGGAAACCATTTATGACAGAGGAGGGGATGTATCCAGCATCCTTCAGGTATCCCGGGCCAGTTAACCACTGCTGTACAGCATCCTTATCTCAAACGTTACAGGCAATGTCAATGTGGCAGAAAGTTTGCACAGTCTCCTTTAAATAAGGGATATAAGACTGAATCCTAAAAATATGTTTCTCTTTAAAGTGAAGTTTTAAGATGAGCTCCCACAGGACTCTGCTCCTCATGTGTCAGAGGGATGGATTAAATAAGGAAAATGTGGGCTTTAAAAATTGTACTTGCTCCCAACTGAAACACATCAGTCTCACTACACATCCAAATAAGGCGTCTCCTAAGCATATGCGATGCTTATAAATGCATTTCTAAAAAGAAAAAAGTGTATGATTTGAATATATGTCAGAATTTATACAGAAGAATGTTATTTAAAATGAATAAAAATAAAATGTATATAATTTGTATCTATGCCACTGGATTTTTGCATTTGTTTTTTGTTCACTGAAGTTCAGCAGAAGTATTTCCACTGATAGCAACCCGAGCTGGACTGCAGCCTAAAGGATCGAATCTGATCTCATCCCAGTAATGACACTGTTCCAAGAGAATTATTCCTTCATTAAGCAAAGAAGTTGACTAGAGGTAAGTCAGTATCAAATAAGTGAGCACTTTAAGTGTTTGTTCAAATGTTTAGCTGAGCCACAGCTGTATAAGCAAGGGCCACACTGGTGAAATTCCGTGGAGTTTATGGAGACCTGATTTGCATTAGCAGAAGTTTGATTGTGAATGACTTAGCTTAGGAGGAATTTTACTCTGTAACAGGAGGAGGCATAACTGAACGCTGAACCAGGTCCCCAGAGTAAAGGCTTAAGAGCAGGATGGCCAGGAGGACACGTGCACAGCTGATGGTGACATCCATCCTCCGTGTGCCACCGTCATGCTTCAGCCACAGCGCATGGAGCAGCTGGCTTTCCTCCTGCTCCTTGGGAGTTCATGGTCAACTCACCCACACCATTACACTCACCATAAGTGTTTATTTCCTAGACTCTCAGGCTGCTTTGTAAAGTAGGAGAGCGTGGTTCCAATACAGCTTCCTAGTGTGGGGATTTAGCATAATCTCCCCAAATGTAATACTAATTAAGATAAGGTTAAACAACATTAAGCAGATTATCAGAAGGCAAGTTGTTAACTGCTTCTGAACAATCTGTTTCCCAGCCCTTTCTGTCCCTCCCAGCTTGCTGGTGTTGCTGCAGGTTTTAGAACATTGGGCAGTGCACTAACCAAGGGACATTTTCTGCCCTGTCTGTGTGCATATACATGTATGCATCTATATGCCTTTGTCCATCAGACACCGCTTCATGAAGTGATGAGCTTAGCAAGGAGGGCCCTGTTGATTTCCTTTCGAAAGACAGTGTGTTGGGACATGAACTGTGGCTCTGCAGCCCCAGAGGTGCTGTACAGCCCCCGGCACACAAGCAGTGAATGATCTGTGCTGTACTTGGGGCTGATGGATGCGGATTTAATGACATGCATCAAATATGCAATACCTTACTGTAACCTTAAACTAGAGCAAATTGGTATCGTCCTTTCAGTAAGTGGACTCATTCATTTTATGAAGATCTGTTCTGCAAACATGCGAAGCCACATTTCAGACTGTCTGATCAGATCCTGGTGCCATATGGCAGACCCAATTTTGCAAATTTAACTTCAGCTTGGCAGAAGGCGAGGCCACTGCTAAAGGGGATCTGGTCACGTAAGGTGACAAATGTCTCCCAAGGGCCATGGGGGAGTTGAAGGGACCAAACACCTCTTAGGGTCATCAGACCCCAAGTACAAAGCACCAGGCATGTCCAGTTGGATGGGAGATGAGATTAAGAGCTTAGCTGTGCTAAGGAGTGCCTGGTGTTTCCTGGGGGTTTGGGGCACTAACAGCTGCTCCATCACGCCCTTGTACACATGAAATTTAAAGACAGAAGTAGGGATGGGAAGCCCACTGTGACCACACACATCCAGATGTTGCAACGGCCACTACCACCAGCATGGGCTTACAGCTTCCCGCTGTTAGAACAGAGAAGAGCTGGAGCAGGCATCATGAGAAAATGGAGCTAACGAGACACCGTGACACTCTGGAATAATAAACCCACAAAATTACCACAGCCCACGGTCAGTCCTTACCCGTGTCCTATTTCCCAGCCAGGTAAGGATCCCCTTGAGACAGCCCAGCCGACAGCGGCTGAAACCTGACGCGCTGGGGACCGAGAGAGGACCAGACCCAGCGCCCCAGCACAGGCCGGGCGGGTGACTGCCACAGCGTGTCACAGGAACGCTGAGAGCCAGTCCCAGCACCATGCCCCAGCTGAGGCTGGCAATGCTGCAGGAAGGCATTTCCCTCCTACACAGAGGTTACAATAATGGATTAAAAAGGGGCGAGAGAAGCAAGGCCAGGCCTGGAGCTCTCACCCCCAGCCCACACCCTGGGCCACCGGCTCCTCAGAGGTTCCCGGGGCAGCAGTTAGCCCCGTCCAGCACCTGAGGGTGTTCCAGATCATTCCACAGAATTGGGTTTTCTCCCTGAAAAAGCAGCAGAGCTGCAACACTTCCATCTCTGTTTATTGTTTCAAACCAGCCTGCTTGAAGAGCAGCTGGCTCCCGGATCCTCCCCCCTGCCAGCTCCAGAGCACAGTGACTAGAATCTGAAACCACGGTGTCATCGTTTTTCTCTTCAAGCCTGACGGCAGCCTGGCGCCGGGGAGGACACGGGAACAATCAGCCCAGCGGCTCTGCCAGCAGCCCGGCGCCCCGCCGTACGCCAGCAAAAGCCTCTTCCAGCGGCGTGTTGCTGGGCGCAGGGCCCGAAGGCACCGGGGAGAGGCGGGGGCCGGCCCCATCCCTGCCGGTCCCTTCCGCCGCCTCGCCGCAGACTCGAAAGCCACGCCCGTGTTGCCCTCAGGAAAGATGGCGGCTTACCGTCGCCAGTCTTCGTTTGAAAAAAGATGGCGGCTAGCCGCCGTCGCAGTTGCTTCCCTCACTCAATATGGCGCCCGAAGCCTTTCTCCCCTTTTGCCCAGTTGGTAGCCTCCACCACACCCCGCCCCACTCTGCCCTCAGCCAACATGGCACCTGCCCGCCCCACTTCATCCGCGCCCTCAGCAAACATGGCGGCTCCCTTTCAGTTTCCATTGTGCCCGCCTTTTACGCTCCTCCGCGGTGGCTTCAGAGGCTTCACCTCCGTCGACGCAAAGATGGCGGAAGCGATTGCGGCCGTTTGAATTCCAGCGAAGCCGCCAAAGCCGCGCACAAAGGAGCCGGGGCTCTGGCCACTGGCGGGATCCGCGGGCCGGCGCCGCCATGGACTCGCTGCCGGGGGAAGACCTCACGTTGCCGGTGGCGTTTGAGGGCAGGTAGGCGGGAGGGACCGTCGGGCGGGGGGCTGAGGCGCCGGGCCCACCGCTCCGCTCCCCGCCGGTGCGTGTGGCGGGGCCGGGCCTGCTGGCCTCGGGCGGCTGTTGAGGGGACGGCACCCCCCGGGCTTTCGGCTCCTCAGCGGTGTCCTCCTCCCTCCTCAGCGTCAGCGTCTCCCAGCTGCCAGACGTCTCCCGCGGGGACCCCCAGCCCGGCCCGGCCGGCGGCCAAGGTAAGACCAGACAGCGCGCGGGTCCCCCCCGGGCGAAATCTGAGAAAAAAACCCTCAGGCCTGAGGGGAAAGCGTTAGAAAATGTTCTAAAGTGATGCAGCTTTTTGTAAGTTATGTTTTTTTTTAAGGTTGTAAGACGCCAGCCACCGCTGCAGTTTCTGCTGGCCGCTCTGGTGCCCGCAGGCATTGCGGCTGCGGGTCCCGTCCGGGTGTGCGGAGCTCGGGCAGCGCCGGGCTCGGCTCTGCTTCGTTTGGGGAAGCTGCGTGCTGTCGGGTTTTCCACTTCAGCCGTTCCCCTTCCTGCCTGAAGACCTGCTCTAGACTCGCTATCTTCGCTTTTATCTGTTCACGCGTTAAGAAGCCGTGTGGTCGGAGCAGCAGCTGTCATTCAGAACCGTTTCCCGTGTGGTGACCGTGTGACTGCTCCTCTCCAGGCGTGGGAGGCTTGTTTGAAACACTCGAAGCGAAGCAGCTGACTGGCATTATTGTGAAACTGATCAGTGTGGTTACCTGTCCCTGGCTGTGAGGGAAATTCGAGGTGTATGTGTTGGTTTCTCTTGGTCCATGTGTGTATCCAGCACCGTAACTTGGCTGAGTCCCTTGTAGGGATGGAGTGGGTGATTGAAAATAAGAGAAATTATACGGTTCATCGGGGAGATCTATTGGCTCACGAAAAGAAGCAAATATAAGAAACGCACCAATGCTGCAAAATAACCTCACTGTGTTCTGCTCTAGGAAAGCTGTCTTGTGAAATTAACTAGAATGTTAAGATTTAAAAACCACTGCCTGGTGTACTTTGGGTTGTTGTCAAGACTGCTCTATGTAGTCCCATAACAATTTCGGAAGTACCTGAAATGAAATATTTTCTTTTAGTTAGTGTGAGAGTCAGTCTCAGTCCTCAGATGCCTCTTCTTTGTATTTAAGATGATGTAAGTGCTGCGTGTTTATACAATAATCTCATAATTCTCATTAAAAGTTTATTCTGACAGATTTGAATGGAGATAAGTTATGCAGTCCTGTTTAATGTGGCTGTTACAGAATGTGTGTGCAACCAGAAGTTTAAGTACATGTAGGTTCGGGAGGGATTGCATTTTAGGAACATGTGGCATTTCTCTGGCCGTGGTTTCCCTGAGTCTAAGGTGGAGACCTGTCTTGTGCCCAGTAAGATACTGAAAGATTTGAACTGCTTTCCCGTAGTCTAGGGGGGCTTAATTCTAATATGGGAATCCTTTGTAGTTGATGTGAGGACTTATTCTTGGAAGTGCACCTCACACAGTTTAATTTCAGTGTACATCTTGGTTTAAATGGGTGTTGCTGGAACTTGGGAGCTTAAGTGACAGACAACTTGCTGTGATCAGAAAGAAGTCTAGATACTAACTACTTAGTACTACTAATGTGTAACAAGGGGCAAGAAAATGCCTCCCTTGCTTCACAAAAGGCCTTGTGCTTTTATGATGTTTAGACTAGCATAGGCCTTTGCTGTTTGCAGATTGAAGCCTAGTTTAGAGATTCTGCTGTCTGAATTTATTCTGTCTTCTTAAATGTCTAGTGTTACCAGATGTGGCAGAAGATACAATCTCACCAACTAGAGCGCGGACCATGAAGGACTATGAAAATGTAAGCGGACTTTTACATTAAAAGACTTGCTGACAGATTTATGGCCAAGATATTTCTAACATGCTGGTTAAAGTGTTGACTCTCTGGGTCACGTTCTTAGTTTGTGCCAATCAGCACAGATCTGTTGGAGGTGTGACCGTGTGGCTATCTGTGCTTTGTACATCCCATTTCTTAAGTATTCGTTTCAAAAGCAGAGGCAGAAATTTGTTGTTGAGACTAGCCAACTGCTGCTCTTAAATTGCGAAACAAAAATTGGCCCCCTCTGCTCAGAAATTCATACAATCACCAGAAACATGAGAACTTGGTTTGCAAGTCTGCAACTGATGTATTTCAGGGAAGCACTGAGTTTATTTTTGTTTAGACTAGTACAGAATTTGGCTTTTTAATTTATTGACTGCTGTGTAATACTTTTTACCTTTATGTAAGAGTGTGCTTGGAATACTTCTGTTGGAAAGGTCTGGTGTCATTGTGACAGTTCTATAGATAAAACTGGTTTTGGCACTTACTAGAATATAAAGGAAAACCTTAGTTGTTTTTTTTTTCAATGTATTAATTGTATTGTTATTTCAGTTGAATAAGCCTGCTGAATGATGATTTGGTTGAGATATAGCTGTGTGGCCCGAGAATCCCCTCATAAGAAGTTTTAAATTATTTAACTCAAGTTCTTAAGGTTGTGTGAAGAAACGGTAGAGGGGAAAGCAATCACAAATGTCTGAGATGATTGCTACAGATAAAGGCTGTGGCTTGCTCTCTTTAGGATGTCTTTCAGTATCTGCTGTTCTTAGTGTGCTTCTCCAGGTGCTGTTACCTTTTGTAGCATTGTTATCTTTGAAATGAGTATTTCTTCTGAACTCTGTCAGTTTCTTCTGGTCTTATATCCCTCTGAGGAGAAGGCTGTGCTCTTTGTTCACAATTTAAAGGTTGTTTTGGAGAGCTTTGGTGAAGGATGTTTTTTACAGTCTATTTCACTTTCTCTTTTGTTTTTGTGCATTGGCTGGGGTAGAAGGACGCTGCCTTGGCATTAGTGTGTGCCTAAAGTCTTTTACTGTGACATGTGCCAGAGCCTCAGTCTGGGATATACATTCTGCGAGTGGTTTATTAGCTGCAGTGTTTGTGGGTTATCATGCTCTGAACAGTTACAGCTTGCATAGTTCAAATTTACATCCACTGCTGTTTGTAGTCATACCATTGGAATTGTGGAGAAGCAGAGATTAAGTTAAATATATGTATTGCTCCTGCTTCTGAAGACAGGCTTCTTCAGGACGTGTGAGTGGGCCACAAAGTTTGCGTAGCCAAGCGATTTTTCAGTTGCTTGGATCGTATTTGCTTGGGTGAGTAATAGTGAGGCATCTTGCTGGGCAGAGATTATTAAACTGAAGAATTGTTTGCAGATGCAGGTTCTGAGTGCAGTTACAGAAGATAATCTTAGGTTTCACAAGCCAAATATTCTAAGAATTGTATTGCTAATAATTTTTACAAGTGGTACTATACTGTTCTGGAAAAGCCTCCATAAATATTTTATTAGTAGCTCTGTAACGTATTAGATTTCCTTGTGCTGAAAGCATCTGGCAGGAGACACAAGTATTATTTGAATGAATGTTTTATGCTTAGTCTCATAAAAAAATTTAGAGGGAGACTTCTTTCTTTAATGAAACCATCAACTATGTTACTGTTTCTACTAGGAAGGTTAAAAATTATAAACAATTTTTTTCATAACAAATAGCCCTATGAAGGATGAGATGGGATAAGGGTTTTATTGGTGTTCGACTTGTCTCACATGCCTTGTGTGCTTGTGGCTTTTCTTCCCATGAATAAGGCTACCATACCAAGCTTTTGCCAGGAAAATACTTGTGTTTCAGCATGACATCTTATATTTTGTTCAAATTCTATGTTATAGAAGAATTAACTACTTAATATGTTTAGATTTTAAAAAACTCTTTGATTCTTTTTGTGTAAAGTCAATGTTTTAGAACTTAAAGAAGGAAAATTTGAAAGAGCACTGTCTCCACAGCAGCATGGATTATGAATGTATGAACAATACTGTTTTACAATTGTTACTTGCTTAAGTACTAGTGTCTCAGAGTTTTGCAGGACTAAAAATAAACACAAGCTAAATGATAACATCTTGTAGAAACACACAAAGTTTTTGTGTGTGCCAGTGTACCTATATCACATACAACCGAAATCAAACCCCAAAATGTTCTGAAGTAGTAGACTGGAGTGGGATTTCTTCTTGTTTGGATGAGTAATGGAAACAGAAAGGAAATATTATGGCTGGGATGGGATGGTGGAAGAAAAATATGTTCTGTGATACATGCTGGAGATGGAGAAGGTAGAAACCTGTTGAAGGGCTTGGAGTATTTGCAGCTTCCTGGGTGACACTGTCTGGGAGGGAAGGATATTTCATTCCGACTTCAGTATCGTATACTGTTATTAACACCTCCATGATTTGAATATGTATGTGTGTGTATATCACCCACGCATGTACATATTTAGCCATGTCCAACACGTTCAATTCTAATCCTGCACTGCAGAGAGCAAAACCAATTGATAGTAGTTTTGCCTCATTTTACTTGCTTTGAACCACATGACATAATTTTCTCATTTTCCTTCTTATTTCACAGCAAATCACAGATCTGAAAAAAGAGAACTTCAACCTGAAGCTTCGCATATACTTTCTGGAGGAGCGAATGCAGCAGAAGTTTGATGGTCCCACTGAAGAAATATACAAAATTGTATGCATCTAGAATAATTTAATAGAATTACATATCTTTTTGAAGAGTTTGTTTTTTGGGGAGGTTACCTTTTTTCACTCAGCTTTTGAGTCTTTTATTGCTGGAAATTTTGGTGTGACTACTTTTATTTAATCTGGCCTAATCCTTTTCAGTAATAACTAAATTAAAATGACCTTTGTAAGGTGTGGAAAAATTAGTTTCAAATGTGTGAGTGTCTGTAGTTGTGGGACAGACTAAGAGATGTTTCTAGTAAGTGGTTCCGAATCTTTGGTAGTTGTGCTACTGAGATCATACACTGAATGGGGAATAGGAGAATCAGCACACTTCTCCTGAATTTGGTACGTAGTTATTCTGCTTTCTGTTGTGGGCAGCTCACTTCACCCCTCTTTTAATTTTCTGGATTTATCAGATGTCAGCAGAGCTGCTTGGAGGTTGTTTGGGCTCTCCAGCTCAAAGTTGCTTCCTTTGAAGCATGTGGATAAAGTTGTGTATAGCTGCTACTTTTATTGCTCTAAATTGAAAGAACACGTATTTGTACAGGATTCAGAAAATCTGTTTGATTCCTATGTCAATTTCTAAGAAAAAAAAATGGTATCTTTTTAAACTGGAAGAAGAATTTGAGTTGAGTGGTATGTCTTGCATCCTCATTGTTCCAGGTTTACAGATGATAGGAAACATTTCTTGTGCCCTTTGGTGGTGCCTCCATTCTAGAAGGGAAAAGAAGTCATTTTGGTAACGCAGCAGCATGTTATTTGTAACAGATGGTTGCTTGCATCAGGTCTTTTTTCTGTTATAGGATGGAAACTTGAGTCTCTCTTGATGCTTGTCTTCTGGCCTGGTCTTCTATATGGTGTCTTTCTTGTAATGTCTGATGTATTGAAATGGTAGCTGTCAGCTTGCAGGCCAAGTAGTTCTTTGTACAATGTGTGCTTATGTCATGAGTAGTTTTCTCAGGCTATAACAAAATAATTTTAAGATTACTAAAACCTCAATAGTTGATACAATCAGGTTTTTAAAAGAAAACAAAGAAAATATCTCGTAGCTCAAAGAAAACCATGCATGGAAGCCCTGGAAATTCCAAGCTGGTCTGCACTGCTCTCCCTGATAGGAGTTAAGGGTGTGTGCCTGCGTTAAGGGACTTGTATTGCTTGAATGCAACGGTCCAAAAATGCTTCTTGAGATTTCTGAAAGCCTTGAACCTTGCAAAATATGTCCTTTAAAAGCTAAAATGTCTCTGTGCTGTTCTTAGTCCAATGATACTTGATATTTGCTGGTCCAAGCAAAAATAATCTACAGGTTGACAATAATTTTGGGTAGGGTGACTTCTGAATTCTCTCCAGACGCTTTCATCCTTTTGTCCTAGAACATTGAGCTGAAGGTTGAGATAGAAAGTCTGAAGCGCGAGCTGCAGGAGAGGGAGAAACTACTCATCAAAGCCTCGTAAGTACCAGTGTATTTCTTGATGTTTGTTATTTAGAGTTTCCAAGATCTTGCTTCTGTTTGTTTTTTCCTGATGTTTTAGGAATATGAGGATCCTGAAGTAGTATTTTAAGGGCACTTATCCAGAAATTGCTTCATTCACAGAAGTTACATGTGTGAATTCTTAAACGCACAGTGATGTTAATATATTTGTGCTAGCTGGCTCAACTTTATTATCCTTCATTCTACTGTACTTTTCAGGTCAATAAATGACTTCTTAGTTGGGGATGGCCTATCCTTCCTGTTGTAGAAATTAAGCTAAGAGCTTAGTTGTCTCAATAGGTGAAGAGGTGAACTTTTTTTTTTTTACAGCACTGGATTGAGAAGACATTACTCAAAACACTTTTCAGTAAGGCTGAGAGAGCAGTTCAGATCTAATCTAGAGTGAATCGTGGGTTTTAGCGATATAAAAATGAATATGCTTAAAATTCCTGCTTTCCTGCTGGAATCTCTTTTCTAAGCCCCTGTTTCTGTGACAAGGCTTGTGTGTGGAACTCTGGGACTGTACCACCAGAACTTCTATATAGTGTGTAGGTGGCTGTATTTAACCTTCAAGTGACAAGCAGGTACAGATAAAGTGGAGGACACTTGCTTATGCATAATCTATCAGCCACTTGCACATTAAATGTTTTCCACTCTGGTATACAATGGGGTTTCTTTCTGTTACGGTCTTTCAGTAAGGCAGTCGAAAGCTTGGCCCAGGGTGGTGATGCTGAAATACAGCAGGTGAAAGCAGAGGCACAAAAGAAGATGCAAGAAATGGAAGAGGTCCTGACTAGCAAAATAAACTTTCTGGAAGAGGTGAGTGGCCACAACTGGACGAATAATTAGAAATCATACTGTCTTTGTACTATTATCTGAGACTTGATACTGTGATCTACGTGTATTTTCAAAATTGTTTCAGCTTTCCTGGAAAAATAGCCAGCACAAAAACAGGAAAAAAAAAAATAATGGAAGGGAAAGTGTTTTTAGCTGTTCTTGAAATGTTAAATATGAGGATAGTAGTTCTTCAGTAAATTCGTACCTATTGGTGGTATTGGCACAAACCTTTGATTCCTGAGTTCCAGTGTGAGGAGGCTACATTTTCAACTGCAATCTCTATTTAGAGGAAGAGGGGCTGGATTTTGAACACTCCTAGTGATAAGGTCTCAGCTTCATAAACAGCTGAAACCTCTGTAGGCACTCCTGTCATTTCCCTTCTTTATATGGGCATCAGTATTGGGGAAAAAAAAGAAGTCTGTGAATAACAGACTTCCTCAGAGGCAAAGAGAAGTTCNACTTTGAGCAACTCACATAGTCTCTGTCCCAGTTCTTGCAGACACCAAATCATTACAATAACAGTTACCTGTCTGACAAGAAAGTTGTGAAATGCTTTTTCATTAAAGTTTGCAAGAAGGTTTTAGAATTTCATACAGAAGCTCTACAGACTGATTTTCCAGGTCAATATTATTACAGCATCAGAGTCATTCTCCTTTGCAGAACCTGTCTAATCAGTAGACAGGCAAAATATGACATCCAGATGTTTACAGTCACGTTGGAGGGGTAAAAGGGGATGATAGCAAGGCTTTTGCCCTTGCCCTTTCAAATTATGATGCTATGACATTGATTCTTGTCTTATTCACTGGCGGCGAGCCTGCCTATGGAAGCCAATGAAGCAATAAGAAATAATAAATTCCTCTCTTGGCTCTACGTGTGGGAACCACTGAGCCTCCTCTTGTTATATGGTGATAACTGTTCACCCCAAGAACTCAGGAAAAGCCCTGGAAAATTTAGCTTATAAAAGTAACAATTGTCTGTGATGTGCTCTTCTTTTTCCCACTTCCAAATACTGTCTGAATTATATATCCCTTCACGCAAGGAGCAGAGAGGCTTTAGTTATTCCCAGTACAACTTTCTGGTGTTGCCTGTCTCCTTGAGTTGGGTCGCTAGAGGAAGCTGACTGGAATCTCTGAGTGTTATCTCTGTTTCCATTGCTGTTCAAGAGGAAAATGTCTGGTTCATACTTTATCAATTCTTGCAAAATATTATAAATGATGTTGGGGAGAATTCCAATTAGCTACAGTGAGCCTGTGAATGTTAATTTAATCTCTGATGGGATAAAAAAGCCCTTCTTTAACCTCTTTAAGTGTAGCTATTTATTGTGATAGTGGGAGGACAGTGGGACAAAGCCAAATTACAGTAGCTAAATCTAAAGTCATAGCATAGGGGGACTTTTGTTTCCAGTTTTACTATCAATTAGGGCATTTTATCTCTTTGAAACAAACTTTCCTTCTTTATGTACCACAGAAAATGAATTAGTCTTGAAAATGCAGACACAGAGAGTTCAGAAGCATTTGCAAAGTGCTTTAAATACTTGGTAAAAGTTGCTAAATTAAACATAGCAACATCTGTTTGGTAGAAGAAACTTCAATATGTGAAAAATTGAGCATTTTGTTCTTGTAGGCATCGGGATTGTGTGTTTTAATTACAGAATCTTAAAGCTGCCCAAGAAGATGTGGAAAAAAACATTGCAATGGCAGAGAAGGAGAAAGCTCTGAGAATAGCTGCTGAGCAGAAACTTTCTTCAATTATGAATGCTCCTGCAAAGGATGTGGATATGATTACAGGAACTGAGAAAGACAGGTCAGAACTCTAGCTGGTGATGTTTCTAACTACTGAAATTCTGTATTGTTAAAGTGCAAAGAATCAATCTGGATATGAGTTTTAATATAAGTGATGCTGCCCTCAGATACGTAAGCATTACTGGCTGTCTTATCTGTTCAGCTATTAAATGAACACAGCAACCGGTTTACATGCTGCATGATAGCAAAATCATCTTTAAAAGTTGTCTCAAAGTGTAAAATAATCAGTATGCATGTGACATGAGCACGTTCTGCTTTAAATCATCTTTGTGACTTTGCTGACTTACCTTCTGCTTGCTGC
>VZTO01021623.1:0-14779 GCA_013400615.1 Syrrhaptes paradoxus
GAAGGAGCAAGCTTTTTTTTCAGGACCCAGAACCTGTAATGCATTACTCCTTTGTTCTTGGACTTGGGACTTCTCAAAAGACAAGCATGCTTTTTTACTTTCTTAATACTGATGTGACTAATTAGTACAGTGGGCTAAGATCATATCATCCTGAACAATCTCATGAAAAGCATTTACATATGTAATTTCTTTTAGTTTGTTATGCCTAGTTACACAGTTGTTCAAAGAAAACTTCTTAACAGAAATAGATGATCAAATATGGTGCAGAGAAGGGAGGAAAAGGCTATTTCTGTTTTGCTATTGGTAATGAAAAAATCCCTAACCATAAAGCATATCTATGACTAATATGTTTATAATTATTTGTATCAAAATCAGGAAGGAGATCAAATAAAGAATGATATTATGCAGAATTCTGCAGGACAGGATCAATCTAACCTAGCAATGACAATGTAAATGTTGCCTCCTCCCCTGCATTACCTACATTAACTTCCAATGTCAATAGTCAAGCCATAAAAATCAGCTGAATCTCCTTCCAGAAAGTAGTGAACATCACTTAGAAACTGTGCTTTGTAACTGATACATGGCTTTGGTGATATTCTGTTGTAAATATTTGCCAATTACACATTATTAGTACTTTCAAATAAAGTAAATTTTGATGAGTGATTTACGGTTAGTTTGGAGGCAGGCTTCAAACTAACCTTCCTCTTCAAGAAATATAATTTTACTTTCAGAAAATCTTTGCATTAACTTTTCATGAGATCTCTGAAAAGAGAGAGAATATAAACATAAATATCAATAAATATTTTCTGATCATTTTAACAGCAAGTCTGCTTCAGAAAAATCTTTTTTTTTTTTACAGGGGACTACAAAGCCATGATAGATGTTTGTAGAAGCATTAGGCTCATAAATGTGGTAAGAGCAATCTGTGATGCTGGCAGTTGGCTTACACTGCAATAGAAATAGGCACTAAAGACATCAGAAATCTTGTGACACTTAAGCAAAACATACCATCAAGGGAAAGCATTTACAGTCTCAATTCTAAACTCTATCAAAAAGTTTAATTTGAATAAAAAAGCAGTACACACATCTTTTTCATTAGTCATACTTTCAATTGTACTGGAGACAAGAAATATCTAGTAATTTGCTTTGAAGAACTGTCTTTTTCTTTTCTTTCATATTCCCTTTCTCCCCAGGAATAAGAGAAGGATGCTGCCAGTCAATGAACACTGCTGTCATCATCAGAGGTATGACTAGAGAAAAGAAAAAATGAAGGAATAATATCTTTAATGCTCATTAAAGATAATTTCTCTCATGTCTTCAGTATTTACTACAAGTAGCAGACAAAATTACTTGGGCATTTTCAAACAATGTCAAGTCATTGATGTCCTGTTTTTCCCTGTCTGACACAAAATATGATGTTTTTCTTGTGTTTTATCCCTTCTTGTGTTTCATTTAAGTGTTGTTTTTTCTTTCTCTTTTTCATCCTGAAGGACAGTGGGAAAGTATTAGTTCTCAGTCATGTGCATATATATTTATATATACAAAAATATGTAGGTATAATTTATTAATTATTAATGATAAATAATCATGTAAATTGTACATGATTAGTTATTTGTGTATTTGTACATATTAATCCAAGTAAATGTTTGCGATGGTTTCACCTTTGGCTGGGAGCCAATCTCACATAACCGCTTGCTCACCCTCCCCTCTCCCAGGGTTGGGGGAAGAATTAAAGGGGTAAAGGGAAAAAAAAAGACTTGTGGGTTGAGAAAATAACAATTCAGTAACAAAACTACAATAATACTTAAAACAATACTATATGCAAATATGCAAATGAGTGATACACAATAATACTGCTCACCACTCAATGACCATGGCTCAGCCCATTACCAGCTTATGATCCCGGAGCAGGGAGAGTCCCAAAACTGCACTCCCAGAGTGGAGATAAGAGCCTGAGCATCCAAGAGNTTCTTCTCAGCACAAATCCAAAACGCAGCCTCACACTGGGTACTCCGAAGAAAATTAACTCTGTCCCAGCTGAAACCAGGACAGTGTTCCTAAGAACTATATAGGCTCTAGAGATTGAAATTTTTTTAGAATGCAACAAAGCAAATTTTCAGCTGTGCAATGAACGTGGATTGTCACAGTGAGCAATTAACCTCTCTCCTTTGTTGCTGGTCTGGAGGCTATATTTCTCATGCTGATAAAATTCTCTCCTTGCAATTTATTGCAGTTACTGTTTTACCATATGTTAAGGCAACGAGGCATGTGATACCTCCTAGCTTTTCAGATGCTATCACATGGCTAATAAAATTTTGTTGTAAAGAGAGACCTGTAATATTAATGCAGGTGTTTCTATTAAATCTACAGGTATTTTTCTGTTAAAAAAAATCCCAAGGAATTCAAGAAGTTTGATTAAACCATCATCTGAGAAAATCAAAAGAATGAAATTACAATTGTGACTTAAGTAATTGCTAAAGTTTGCCGGCATTCAGTTATGAAAACAAAGGCATCTTTATGTATTAATGTTGGTAATGTCGTGAGATGCCTGAGATGCTTGCAGTGAGTTGTCCAGAATAAAGTTGACTGTGCTTATATTGGTCTTTTAGAAATTTTTCATGATACTTTTAAATCTGGTAGACAATTTGTTATAATCTTATGTTTTTAATCTAAATTCTTTCTTTCTTAAATATAATGTAATTTGGCCTCCATTTGATTTTATGTACATCCCCTTCCTGATTCTTGAAAACCACTACAGTTAGTTGACTGGGATCATACATAACACTTAAAGAAACTTAAGTTTCTCTCCCTTTCACCCCCCCAAAAAAGTTAGTTTTTGTGTAAACTGGGCTTGGTATGTATCTTTATCTACCAGTGATTTTAATTTCATTAAATGATAATTTTGACGTAGCATGAGCCACATGAAATTTGTCTTCATAATGTTGAAATTATTTGATCAGAGAGGATAAGAGCCTGAAGACATTTGTTGAAGTACTGCTACACACAAATAAACATACCAGTTGGTAATCCCACTTACAGACATTGTTTTAAGCATTGGTTTGTTTTCTTTAGTGGTATTCAGATGTGATGTCCTACATATTAGAGTAAGATTTTTCAACAAATCCCATTCTGAACAGCCTCTTTTTCCCTCACGAAATCACTTTTCTTGCTCTGTATTTTGATGCAGATTATGCAAAATTTATCTTTTTAATGTTGTGTGTACTCTTTTTTACTTGAGTATGACAGTTCATAGAAGTGTTTTATTGTTTTTCAAACTCCATTACATTCTTCTTAGTATAGTTCAATAAGCAACATACATATTTGAAATATTTAGGAAAAAAAGGGATACTTTTTGGTTTGTTGCTCTGGGCTTTTAGGTGAACAGATACATGTATACACACACACACACACACTCACAGATATATATATAACGATGCATGTTAAATCCAGAGGCTGCATATCCAAATTAATGTAGTAGACTTTCTGAAACAAGCACATGTGCATTGCACATTGAAATACACAGAGAAACTATAAAATATAACTACAAAGGACAGTCCTCACAAAGGGCATACTTTTTCCATAATAGATGGACCAGTTTAGGCAAAGGAGACTGAGCAATGTAACACTCAGAAGTTTAAGATAGTTAAATTATCTATATTTTAGTGTAGCTGGTGAATTCTGAGACTTGTAATCTTGACTGTTTCACTATGCCCCAACTGGCTTCAAGATTACTCCAAGACAATTGTATTTTTCTGGAATCAAGATTTCAGCTTTATTTGGAAAATGAATAGAAGGCAATATAACATTGTTTTAAAAGTAGCAGTTAAGACATCTGACGCAGTTAAGTAACATGTGAAGNGAGAAGTCCTTGACTGTCCTGGCAACAACTCTAAACATCAGTATGTTACCAGCTTTCTTCTCAGCACAAATCCAAAACGCAGCCTCACACTGGGTACTCCGAAGAAAATTAACTCTGTCCCAGCTGAAACCAGGACAGTGTTCCTAAGAACTATATAGGCTCTAGAGATTGAAATTTTTTTAGAATGCAACAAAGCAAATTTTCAGCTGTGCAATGGACGTGGATTGTCACAGTGAGCAATTAACCTCTCTCCCTTGTTGCTGGTCTGGAGGCTATATTTCTCATGCTGATAAAATTCTCTCTTTGCAATTTATTGCAGTTGCTGTTTTACCATATGTTAAGGCAACGAGGCATGTGATACCTCCTAGCTTTTCAGATGCTATCACATGGCTAATAAAATTTTGTTGTAAAGAGAGACCTGTAATATTAACACAGGTGTTTCTATTAAATCTACAGGTATTTTTCTGTTAAAAAAAATCCCAAGGAATTCAAGAAGTTTGATTAAACCATCATCTGAGAAAATCAAAAGAATGAAATTACAATTGTGACTTAAGTAATTGCTAAAGTTTGCCTGCATTCAGTTATGAAAACAAAGGCATCTTTATGTATTAATGTTGGTAATGTCGTGAGATGCCTGAGATGCTTGCAGTGAGTTGTCCAGAATAAAGTTGACTGTGCTTATATTGGTCTTTTAGAAATTTTTCATGATACTTTTAAATCTGGTAGACAATTTGTTATAATCTTATGTTTTTAATCTAAATTCTTTCTTTCTTAAATATAATGTAATTTGGCCTCCATTTGATTTTATGTACATCCCCTTCCTGATTCTTGAAAACCACTACAGTTAGTTGACTGGGATCATACATAACACTTAAAGAAACTTAAGTTTCTCTCCCTTTCACCCCCCCAAAAAAGTTAGGTTTTGTGTAAACTGGGCTTGGTATGTATCTTTATCTACCAGTGATTTTAATTTCATTAAATGATAATTTTGACGTAGCATGAGCCACATGAAATTTGTCTTCATAATGTTGAAATTATTTGATCAGAGAGGATAAGAGCCTGAAGACATTTGTTGAAGTACTGCTACACACAAATAAACATACCAGTTGGTAATCCCACTTACAGACATTGTTTTAAGCATTGGTTTGTTTTCTTTAGTGGTATTCAGATGTGATGTCCTACATATTAGAGTAAGATTTTTCAACAAATCCCATTCTGAACAGCCTCTTTTTCCCTCACGAAATCACTTTTCTTGCTCTGTATTTTGATGCAGATTATGCAAAATTTATCTTTTTAATGTTGTGTGTACTCTTTTTTACTTGAGTATGACAGTTCATAGAAGTGTTTTATTGTTTTTCAAACTCCATTACATTCTTCTTAGTATAGTTCAATAAGCAACATACATATTTGAAATATTTAGGAAAAAAAGGGATACTTTTTGGTTTGTTGCTCTGGGCTTTTAGGTGAACAGATACATGTATACACACACACACACACACTCACAGATATATATATAACGATGCATGTTAAATCCAGAGGCTGCATATCCAAATTAATGTAGTAGACTTTCTGAAACAAGCACATGTGCATTGCACATTGAAATACACAGAGAAACTATAAAATATAACTACAAAGGACAGTCCTCACAAAGGGCATACTTTTTCCATAATAGATGGACCAGTTTAGGCAAAGGAGACTGAGCAATGTAACACTCAGAAGTTTAAGATAGTTAAATTATCTATATTTTAGTGTAGCTGGTGAATTCTGAGACTTGTAATCTTGACTGTTTCACTATGCCCCAACTGGCTTCAAGATTACTCCAAGACAATTGTATTTTTCTGGAATCAAGATTTCAGCTTTATTTGGAAAATGAATAGAAGGTAATATAACATTGTTTTAAAAGTAGCAGTTAAGACATCTGACGCAGTTAAGTAACATGTGAAGATAACAGAAAATACCATATTTCACGTTCAAACTGTAATGTATTTCTCTCTCTGATTCAACTATTCCAAAATGTAGGCATGGCTTTCATTTTTCAAGGATGATGGATGAAGTGTAGATACGTAGCATTATAATCCTGAAAAATGTTGAATTTTGAAAAGAAAGAAAACCACCAGTATAGTTTTCAAAAAAAATTGACACAATAAGCAGTCAGTGAAGTGAAGAGTAATCTAATATGATCCACCCTTTCAAACACATTTTTTGAACCAACATAATTTTGTATAAATATATAAAATTGCTAAATTTAACTTCATCTTCTCTAGGTGAAAATGGTCAGAACTGACAACATGTATTCAGATTTGAGAGAAAACTTATGTCTAGAGATATTTGCAAATTTCTTATGTACATTTCTGCATGCTTTACAGTGAAGTAAGCATAGGTCTGCATTCTAAAATGTTCACCTAAGTCTCCTTTTTTGGGGGGAGGTTTGATTTTTCTGTTGCAAATGTCACTGAAATAAGTCACTGAGAAGTGTCACCTGGTGAAGTAAAAAGGATGGGTTGCTTCCCTTCCCTCCCTTCTTAACCAGCAGTATCAAATTAGTTTAGCATATTTAAAGGTGCAGTCAAAAAGATGAGTATAGAATAAAATAATCACTTGTTGAAATGGTGAAAAAATCTACACACTATAACAAGGAAAAGAATTCTTCATTTTTTTTCACAGTTACATGTATTCTGTTCTTTCTTTTAATTGCCCTTTTTCACTTATTTCACTTTCTCTTGAAATAACAATTAGTTTTAACAGAGGAAAAATACTGAAAATGAATGAAGGAAAGCCTTCTCTTAGCACCATAAAATCACTACAAGCTTCAGTAAAAACACTCTGTGGTGGGTTCTTTGACATTTCTGGTATTGTGCCCAATACAGTTTGTATAAAATAACAATAGTAGGAAACACTGAATTTAGTAAATATAAAGGAAGCTCTCTCAGCTGAAGCTGAAATAATATTTTACTACTGCTAGCTCAAACCAAATTGATAGAGAGCAGGTTTCTTTTAGCACATCTGTCTCCAAATGCAGTTGTTTACAAACTTTTTAACATTCTGGTTCCTATTATTGTTCCCATAAGTGTACAGTTTGAAAAATAAAAACACTGACTATGTTGGTGTTCCTTGTGCTATTTTGTTGTGGTTTTCTTCTTTTTTTAAAGAGAAATTCTGAAACTTTCTCCCTGAGTGAATCACTTTCAGATGGGATTAACAGATTTCTTCACAACTCAACACATGAAACCATTAATTGGAAGAGATATTTTGAAGACTTCATTACAACAGTGGCTAGAACTGCATAAAGAATATTCCATTTGCCAAAAAAATGAAGAAGAAAAAAACNATAACAGAAAATACCATATTTCACGTTCAAACTGTAATGTATTTCTCTCTCTGATTCAACTATTCCAAAATGTAGGCATTCATTTCATTTTTCAAGGATGATGGATGAAGTGTAGATACGTAGCATTATAATCCTGAAAAATGTTGAATTTTGAAAAGAAAGAAAACCACCAGTATAGTTTTCAAAAAAAATTGACACAATAAGCAGTCAGTGAAGTGAAGAGTAATCTAATATGATCCACCCTTTCAAACACATTTTTTGAACCAACATAATTTTGTATAAATATATAAAATTGCTAAATTTAACTTCATCTTCTCTAGGTGAAAATGTTCAGAACTGACAACATGTATTCAGATTTGAGAGAAAACTTATGTCTAGAGATATTTGCAAATTTCTTATGTACATTTCTGCATGCTTTACAGTGAAGTAAGCATAGGTCTGCATTCTAAAATGTTCACCTAAGTCTCCTTTTTTGGGGGGAGGTTTGATTTTTCTGTTGCAAATGTCACTGAAATAAGTCACTGAGAAGTGTCACCTGGTGAAGTAAAAAGGATGGGTTGCTTCCCTTCCCTCCCTTCTTAACCAGCAGTATCAAATTAGTTTAGCATATTTAAAGGTGCAGTCAAAAAGATGAATATAGAATAAAATAATCACTTGTTGAAATGGTGAAAAAATTTACACACTATAACAAGGAAAATAATTCTCCATTTTTTTTCACAGTTACATGTATTCTGTTCTTTCTTTTAATTACCCTTTTTCACTTATTTCACTTTCTCTTGAAATAACAATTAGTTTTAACAGAGGAAAAATACTGAAAACGAATGAAGGAAAGCCTTCTCTTAGCACCATAAAATCACTACAAGCTTCAGTAAAAACACTCTGTGGTGGGTTCTTTGACATTTCTGGTATTGTGCCCAATACAGTTTGTATAAAATAACAATAGTAGGAAACACTGAATTTAGTAAATATAAAGGAAGCTCTCTCAGCTGAAGCTGAAATAATATTTTACTACTGCTAGCTCAAACCAAATTGATAGAGAGCAGGTTTCTTTTAGCACATCTGTCTCCAAATGCAGTTGTTTACAAACTTTTTAACATTCTGGTTCCTATTATTGTTCCCATAAGTGTACAGTTTGAAAAATAAAAACACTGACTATGTTGGTGTTCCTTGTGCTATTTTGTTGTGGTTTTCTTCTTTTTTTAAAGAGAAATTCTGAAACTTTCTCCCTGAGTGAATCACTTTCAGATGGGATTAACAGATTGCTTCACAACTCAACACATGAAACCATTAATTGGAAGAGATATTTTGAAGACTTCATTACAACAGTGGCTAGAACTGCATAAAGAATATTCCATTTGCCAAAAAAATGAAGAAGAAAAAAACAAATTTTGATAGATTATTATAAATGAAAGCTTCAGAAATTGGGACGAATTTGCACTCTGTAGAAACGCCTTAGAAAAGATGGCATGTACCTGGAGCCTGCTTTGAGTCTAAGAACAAAGCTTAGCAAAATGTTCACATTTTAGATCTAAGGAACTTCTAGCAGTTTGGGGATTTAACATTACTGAAGATTTTGCTAGCTGAAGGAAATGAAAAAATTACATTGAAATCAAACCTGTAAAAGAGAGAGCTATTGAAAATAAAATTTATTGTGTCTTTAAGTAAACTACTTCTTAAGTTTTCCGTTCCAATCAAAGAACATCAGTTTTACTTTTCAATTCAGATCATTCAGTGATTTTTAATGGGTGGCTGGGAGTATAAATATTTCCTTCATTTTAAGGCTGTTTTACAGCATAGGATTGGGACTCCTGAAAGAACCTTCACGTTCATCTCCACTGAACTGCCAAAATCAGTTTTCAAAACTGATAATCTAATGCTTTTGAGAACATAGATTATCACTGGCAGATAGAAGCCACAGCTGGTTAGGCATGCAGGTGATCAGGACAGCCAGACAAATGGAAACTAAGTAAGAAAGAGAGGAAGCCTTTAAACTGAAGCAAGCATACTGTATTTAGAAAGGAAATTTCTGGTGGATGCGAGATCCTAAACTTCACCAGCTTTATAAACCAGTAATGTAACTGAAAAAATAAGTTACAATAATGCAATAAAAAAATAAAAAATTCTGAGCTAAAAGGCCTGAGGACACCAGTTCCTGCTCCATACTACATTAGATCAGGTGATACTCACGGGGTGCCCGGTGTGCCAATGCAGGTGGATGGAGCTGTTGGACTCTTCAGAAGGAGCCAAGCTGGTGCAATGCAGCACATTGCTGACTTTCTGAAAGGGACCATGCAGCAGCAGGTTGTATAGACCGTATAAACTGTGCCTGGGTATTTGAGGGAGATAGCTTGACAGCTCCAAATGCAAGACCAATCGTTTACATTTCCACTGTGGGTACTCAGGGACCATGGCCATAGAGCAAACCAAGAAGAAACATAGCTGGCTACTTAGCAATAACTACAACGCATCTTAGCTGGAACAAGGATTTCTGTCCTCACTGGTACTTCAGACTGAAATCCATTTTACATCTTCTGAAATGCAAGAAATTTAAGTAAGGTGTAAACAGAATTATGAAGTTATAGAAGATCAATTGAGCAAATACTTCAAAATAAAGGGTTTTTCCCCTTCATTTAAACATATTTGTATTTGAGCATGTTGCATTGTTGAAATGCATATTTGACTACGCTCTGTACTGAATATACTGCTCTGTAAACCTTTTCCCTCTCATATTTTCAGCCTTCTAGGGACTTTCCTTTATTAACTGAACTGAACTACTGAAGTGGCGTGACTGCCATTGGCTCACAAATATCTCATGTTTTCAATTGTGAAAGAAATTACTTTTGCTCCTGGATAGTTCAATAGTTTTTGGCTTCATAGTTTAATTTATTAGCTTTGCCCTGCAGCTAGCAAGGATAGTGACTTACTGTTAGTACCAAATCATAGAATCATGGGATGGTTAGGGCTGGAAAGGACCTTAAAGATCATTGAATTCTAACCCCCCTGCTATGGGCAGGGACACCCTCCACTAGCCCAGGTTGCTCAAAGCCTCATCCAGCCTGGCCTTGAACACCTCCAGGGATGGGGCATCCACAGCTTCCCTGGGCAACCTGTTCCAGTGTCTCACCACCCTCACAGTAAAGAATTTATTTCTAACATCTAATCTAAATCTGCCCTCTTCCAATTTAAACCCATTACCCCTCATCCTGTCACTATGTGTCCTTTTAAAAAGCCCCTCCCCATCTCTCCTGTAGCCCCTTCAGGTGCTGGAAGGCTGCTATTAGGTCTCCTCGGAGCCTTCTCTTCTCCAGGCTGAACAACCCCAACTCTCTCAGCCTGTCCTCATAGAGGAGGTGCTCCAGCCCTCTAATCATCTTCATGCCCCTCCTCTGGACTCACTCCAACAGCTCAACATCCTTCTTGTGTTGGGGGCCCCACGTCTGAACACAGTACTGCAGGTGGGGTCTCATGAGATCAGAGTAGAGGGGGAGAATCACCGCCCTTGTCCTGCTGGCCACTCTTCTCTTGATGCAGCCCAGGTTGACCTTCTTCTGGGAGGTCAAAAAAACCCTTAGGAGGGGTTTTTTTTCCACATCTTATACTGCTTTTTAATGTATTTATAAAAAAAAAAAAAAACAAAAACAAACACAAATCCCTAACGTTCTTTAAGATATGTGGATGGAAGTGAAAAGTTTGTGATATTTTCTAACCAAATAGAAATTCTTTGACTGTGTTATAAATGCATATGGCATTTTCCTTATGTAATCACCAATGTAAGTTTATAATTTGCTTGTTCTCTTCTTGTGATTAAAATTTCTTCAAATTTTTCAACATAAGGATATGCTAACAGACTCTTAACTGAAATGGAAGCATTCGTGATACGGTTTCATAAGACATATGATAAATGACGATTGTTGTACTGGACATCTTTCTTGGCTTTGTGGGTAGGTTTGAATTTTTTTGTTTGTTTTTGTATTTTGTCACTCTTAAAGAGTTTAAACCAGAAGAGAGAAAACATCACCCACCATTCTCCCCCCCCAGAAAGATTGCTGGTCAGGGGAAACCATTATGTCCCTTGGTGCCTGTAAACTCTCATTCTCTTTCAGATGTTTAATTATGATTTCTATCATAAGGAATCATTTTTAGATTACAATATCCTGATACAGTTTATCAGTTTATCAATTTGATATTTTTATGCATTGGTCTGCTTCTGATTATCTTAAGCTCCTTTAAATTAAAACTCTACATGTGTCCAGGGATAACTTCCATCTACTACTGCAAAGCCAGCAACATGTCAGAATGACAGTCTATTAAAATACACCAATCATTAAAAGTCAGGGGATACTCTCATCTATTTTACATGCATTTTAAGCCTCACTATTATCAGAGTGGCATGATTCATTCACTACTACAATAACTATTACAGAGAGGGTACAGTTTGTGATTAAAAATGACAGATAGGGCATCATATATCATTGAATATTGACTTTGAGTGATTCCAAGATACACGTGCAGAGGATTTCAAAATAGTCTATTAATAACAAAAGATTTCTTTCTCCCATGGTAGAGCCATAGGAAACTAAGAGATGAGGAAAGTCAATGTGACATTGACAAGTATTATGCTGAAATAAAATACAACATGATGCTGAGATTAAATAAAAAATCTTGATTTAGAAACCTTGTACAAGGGTTGAGGAGAATTATTACAGACTTTATCTTTCGCTGAATAAATCTGTGTGTGATATGTTTGTTATTCACAACCGAAAACCTTTAAAAAAATGTAGGCCCTCCTACATTAGTAGAAAGTTATTTAAAAATAAACAGCCAAGGATATCTAAAATGCACACTGTGACTCATAACTAGGAAAGAAAGCCATTTGTAAGGCTTTTTATTTTTTTTAACTTGTAGAATACACTGTCTATTACGAAGGGAAAAAATTTCACTTAGTCTTAAATTAATATTGCAAGAGGATCCAGTGTATAGTATGTTTCTATCAAACAGAAGGAAAATGTTTCGCTGTCTTTTGGCAAGAGAGATTACCTATGTCAATAAAATGTTATTGTTTCTGAAATCAGTATGTTTGTGTTTACTTTCTCTTTGGCAGCTATTTGATGAAGTGCTAAATTCAACCATTTAGAGCATTTATGTGAAAGTTTTAGCAAAATTCTTTCCTTTGTCCATAGTATTTTGAGGTTTTTTCACATCATTATAAAAAAGCAAGTAGATGTACTGCAGACAGTGGTTTCAGAACAAAATTGCCAACAGATGGTTTGATGACTTGTGCTTCTGAAGTCAGAACACCAATAAATGTATGGTATCAAAGTCCTGCTGAACTGCTACATGAGCTAAAGAACAGGGAACAAATGGAAAATAAAAACCCAGCCTGCTGTGAGCAATAATGGTTAGATGCTGCCTACATAGCACAAAACAAATTTACCAAAGATACTTTGAAAGCCAGAGGTAGAATTGTTGTCTTTCATAGTATTTCTAATACATCCAAGCATCTAATGCAGGAAATTACTTCAGGCATTTGTTATCTAAGGGTCTGCTTATTCCTTCAGTGCTCTGATCCTTTTTTTCATGTGACTATGCTCTAATTTAGTTTGTTAAACAGACTGGACTAAAGAAACAAACAAAAGACAATCTAACTCTGACCACATTCAGCCAAGACTTGGGCTTTTTGCATGTCCGAGCTACGTAGATTTTGCTTTATTAGCTCTTTAAATGACTGTTGAGAATGTGTTATTTTTTCAAGAATGATTGTGGTGCTCCAATGCTTTTTTTTCTTCAGGTGCTTTTGAAATACTTCCTACTTATATTTTTTTAGAGACATAACAGACATTGCTTTGCATCTAGAACATTTGAAGAGAAAAATTAATTTGTTATATTTTGACCCTGCCTGGCAGCAAAAAACCACAACAACCGCTCACTCACCATCCCCCCTCCCGGGGATGGGGGATGGAATTAAAGAGGTAAAGAGAAAAGAGACTCATGGGTTGAGATAAGAACAATTTAATAATTAACTACAATAAAACTGAAAATAATTATAATAATAACAGTAATACATAGAATTATACAAATATACAAAAGAGTGACACACAGTAAACAGCTCACCACCTGATGACCAAGTCTCAGCCTGATCTCGGAGCAGAGAGAGTCTTGAGACCACAATTCCTGAAAAGATACAAGACGTCAAGTGTCCAAGAGACCAAGAGCTGACTGAAAGAGCAACACAACCCTGAAACAGACAGAGAACTTCTAGACATATTCTCATCTACATACTGGGCTTGATGTGCATGGTATGGAATATAGCATTGGCCAATTTGGGTCCCAAAATTAAGATCAAATCCTAGGCTGCACTAGACTGCACTCTGTCCCAGCTTCTCTTGCACTTGCAGACACTGGCACAGCAGAGCTGCTGAAAAGTTCTTGACTGTCCTGGCAGCAACTATAAACATCGGTATGTTATCAGCCACCTTGGCACAAATGCAAAATACAGCCTCACACTAGTTACTATGAAGAAAATTAACTCTGTCTCAGCTGAAACCAGGACATCACTTCTCATGGAGGAATTTCTTTTTTTTTTAATAAAAGTTTGGGGTCTTTATGTGTCAAAACCATTTACTTTATCAGTTTTACATAGAATGAAAAGGTGGATAAAAATAATATAATTTTCTAAAGATAAAGATGTTTTTTATCACAAGCACCTGTATCTATATTTAAGGATTTCTACTATCATACTATTTTTTCATTCATTTAAAGCTTAAGGCATTATTTAGTGAAGAAGTAAGCAAGCGATCTATTAGATTTAAGCTATATCTGTCAATTAATCTGCAGTCTTTGTCATCTCTAGAAGATCATATATTCAGAACCTGTTAGTGACATTTTCCCTTATTTGTCTGAAATTGTGTTAAATTGAAATTAATTTGTAAACATCCAATTTTAAGTGCTAGGCTATTGACAAAAACAAGAATAAATTCTCAACACTTTAAAAATATAGATCGTAACATCCCTTCTTTTCTGCTAATGATAGTAATGAAATGGTGAAGAAAAAACTGTGGTGACTATCTCAGCCAAATACAACAAATTTTATATATTTAACTTTTTTTTTTGTCTCCAGAATTCTCATTAGTAGTAGTCAATTTGCACTAAGTTTCATGTCTTCTCATGGATAGGATATTAGGTAAAAATCTTCCTCCTCACTGTTACTAGGAGAGACAACTCTTGATATTACATAGGGGCACAGTCAACTTTTAGGTAAAACAATACAAATTTTGTGTAAATAATGTATTTTACTTATCTAGAATCAAATTACGGTACTTGTTTCTTTGAAACATTTTATTTATTTTCTGTTTTTTTTGTAAACTCTATGATACATTAATGTAATTAATACAGATGGCATTATGCATATACACTACCATATAGATTCTTCATCAATACTATGTTTTAGGTTTATTTATCTTCTGTTTTTCAAGATCTAGAACTATGGCCACTAAAGAGAGGTTCCTTCGAAAACTGCTGTGTTTTCAGTTGATTGTTGCGTGGCTTTTGTGGGTTGTCTGTGTGGTACAAACTGTGCCTTGTGTGTTAAAATT
>VZTO01021625.1:36414-48525 GCA_013400615.1 Syrrhaptes paradoxus
GTCCCCCACGGCACGGGTGGCCCTAAGGGACCGGTCGGGGTGGTGGGTGGCGTCGCCGCGCCCGGGGCTCACCTCGTTCCTCTTGGCCAGGCGCTGCACGCTGGGGAGGTCGGTGCCGTGCTCCGTGGACCTGGCCAGGGGCAGCCGCTCCTGCACCCACAGCTGCGGGTGACAGCACCCGCTGAGCACCGCGCAGCACCCGTGGGTGCCCCCGGCACGCCGGACCCCGCCGCGGTGGGGATGCTCACCGTCTCGTCCTCCAGATCCCGCCCCAGCTGGTACATGGCTTTGGTGCTCTCCAGCTCCTTCCTCCTCCTCTCCAGAGGCTCCAGCAGGTCGAGGAATCGCTGCCGGAGCCTCTGCTGATGCTCGTCAACCTCCGGCACGTCCCCGGCACGCAGGGGTCCCTGCCACTCCAGCTCCTCCAGCTCCTTCATCCGCACTCCCACTTGCTCTTCCAGCCTCTGCCAGGGAACAGTCGCGTTTGCCAGGGACTGGGGACCCCTGAGGCACCATCCAGCCCCATTTGGGGACACGATGCAGCACCACTGGAACAGGCTGCCCAGAGAAGCTGTGGATGCCCCATCCCTGGAGGGGTTCAAGGCCAGGCTGGATGAGACTTTGGGCAACCTGGGCTAGTGGGAGGTGTCCCTATGGCAGGGGGTGGCACTGGGTGGGCTTTAAGGTCCCTTCCCACCCAAACCATCCTGGGATTCTGTGATTTTAGGGACTTGGACCCCCTAACCCAAATGGGGGACAAGGGCGAGGTGCCACCACCCACCGTCATCCTCTTCAGCAGCAGGTTGGTGGCGGTGAGGTCCTTGGCCGGCTCGGTGGCACGCAGCTGCTCCTCCGCCCGCGCCAGCCAGCCCTCCAGCTCCCCGTAGCTCTGGGCGTACAGCGCCGAGCGGTTGGCCTCGAAGAGCTGCCGGCCCTTCTCTTCGGCGGCGGCACGCAGCCCGTCCCACCGGCCCCGCAGCTCCGCCAGCCGCTGGGCCACCACCTCGCCGTGCTGCGGCTTGCGGCTCGCCAGCTCCTTCCCCTCCTGCCAGGAACACCAAAGAGGTCGGTGGCCACCAAAGCAGGTCGGTGGCTACCAAAGCAGGTCGGTGGCCACTAAAGCAGGTCGGTGGCCGCCAAAGAGGTCAGTGGCCACTAAAGCAGGTCGGTGGCCACCTAAGCAGGTCGGTGGCCACCAAAGCAGGTCGGTGGCTACCAAAGCAGGTCAGTGGCCACCAAAGAGGTCAAGTGGTCACCAAAGCGGTCTGTGACCACCAAAGCAGGTTGGTGGCCACCAAAGCAGGTGCTTCCAGGCCCGGTGCCGGCACCCACCGTCTCGATATTCTCCAGCCAGCCCTGGTTGGCTGCCAGCTCGGCCATGAACGCCTGGTGCTTCTGCCACTTGCCGTGGAGCCCGCGGGCATCGCCGTAGGTCGCGTCTTGCACCGTCAGCATCCTCTCCTCCACCCAGGCGTCGAGCTGCGGGCGAGGGGATGTCAGGGCTGGGCCAGTGGGGACCCCCCCGGTGCCACCGGCCGTTCCGCGTCCCTACCTCCCGGCAGCTCTGCAGGAAGCTCTGCAGCTCGTGGTTGTCCTGCAGCAAACCCGCCGCCTCCTCCGCCTTGGCCACCACGGCTCCGTGCCTGGCAAGGTGACCAGGGACGGGCAGCATCAGGCCTGCTGCCTGCACCCTGCCCGCACCCTGCCCGCACCCCGGACCCTCGCCGGACTCACCGCTCCTGGAGAGCCTGGCACTTCTCGGCGATCTTCTCGGCGAAGATGTTCCCTTCGGCCACCAGCTTGGTGCCGCTGGCCACCACCTCGGGGACCTTGTCGGCGCTGCTCTCCACGCCGGCGCGGAAATCTTGGAAGCGGCGCAGGGCGGCGGTGGAGCCCTCCAGCGTCGCCGGCAGCTCAAGGTGTGCCAGCGTGTACTCCTGGGGGGCACGGCGGGGGGTCAGTGCCGTTTCGGGGCACCCAAAAACCAGGGACCCCCTCCCCTCTTTGGGCACCCACCTGGTTGGCGAGGAGGATCTCCGCCTGCTTGGCGTCGCGGAGGAACTCCTGGAAGTCGCGGCACTGGGTGAGGAAGCGGTGCCGAGCCTCTGCCATCCTGCCCAGCACCGCCCAGCCCGTCTCCACGCCGCGCAGCCGCTGCCGCAGCCCCTCGTACTGGGGGTCCTCCTGCTCCCCCAACACCCGCTCCCCCGCCTCCATCAACTCGGCGAAGGCGGCCGCGTGCTCTTCGGCATCTCGCCGGGCGGCTTCGTGCTGCCGCAGCAGCTCCTCCGCCTCGGCCAAAGTAGCCGGCACGTCGTCGGTGGCCGCCACGGCTTTCTGCGCCCCGAAGAGCCACGCTTGGAAATCATCCAGGTCCTGCAGGAACCGACGGAGCTGCCCGGCTTCCCCCAGCGACGCCGTCCGCTCCCCCAGAGCCTCCTGCAGCTCCTCCCAGGCACCTGCCGCCGCCAACAGCCGCTCGGCCACCTCCGCGGCCACCTCGGGCCGTTCCTGGGCCAGCTGGTCAGCCTGGGAGCGCAGGGTGGCCAGGCGGTCCTCGGCCACCGCCAGCTCCCGCTCGATGCCGTAGAGCTTGCGCTGGGTGGCCAGGACGCCGGCCAGGTCCTTGCCCAGCTCGGCGGTGGCCCGGACGGTGTGGGTTTTGCCCCGGAGCCATTGTTGCGTCTCCTCGCTCTCCAGGCGGTAGTTGAGGAGCCGCAGCGCCGAGCCCACCGCCCGCCGACGCTCCGACGCCAGCTCCCGGAACCGGTCCCACCTGCGGGGCAGAGGTGGGTGACAGCGAGGGATGTGCGCGGTGGGGACCGACCTGACCGCCCCCGGTGTCACCCGCCACCGTACCTCTCGTTGAGCTGCTCGCGGCACTGCCGGACCTGGGGGCTGCGGGGGTGCCCGCTCGCCAGGAGGCCGTCGGCTGCCTGGTTGACGGCAGCGATCTGGGAAGCCACGGTGGCCATCTCCTGCTCCAGCCCGTCCAGCCTGCGGGGACAGCCGGGCTGAGAACGGGCGGCAACTCGGGACACGTCACGGCGGCACCGCCACCAACGGGGCTCCCTACCTGTGCTGCGCCACGTCCAGGTCCTCCAGCGCCTGCGGGACCTCCCGCTGCCCCAGCCACGTCTCCTTGGCCCCCATCCAGAGGTGACAAGCGTCGCTCTCCCCGAAAACGGTGTAAAGATCGAGAGCGTCCTGCAGCTGCCGGCCGCGCCGCTCGGCCAGGGCGGCCGCCTCGGCGTGCAGCTCCCGCAGTGCCGCCAGCCGGCTCTGCGCCTCGGGGCTGGCCCGTAGCTCCGGCGGGAAGCCCTCGACACGCCGGGCCAGCCCGTCCAGCTGCTCCCGCGCGGCCGCCAGCTCCTCCAGCAGCTCGCGGTGCTGCCGCAGCAGGACGCGGGTGCGGGATTCATCCTGCCCCAGCTCCTCGGCGGCCGCCCTCCGGCGAGCATCCTGCAGCCCCTCCGCCAGCTCCTCCGCGTCCGCCTGGAACTGGAAAAAACCTTCGGATTCCTGCAAACCACGCCGGCGGAATGCCGCCAGCTCCTCCAGCTGCGCCCAAAGCGCCCGCACGGCCGCTCCCCGCTCCCGCAGCCGCTCTGTCGCCCGGCCCGCCGCCGCCAGCCCCTCGCCTGCCGCCAGCGCCTGCTCCAGCCGCCCGCCCCGGCTCCGCAGCTCGGCTTCGAAGGCGGCGTGCCGGCGCTGGAGCAGCAGCACGCCCGGCAGGTCCTTCCCAAAATCCAGGGAGGAGTAGAGCTGCTCCTGCTCCTTGATCCAGCCTTCCGCCTCGTCCAGCTCCCACAGGCAGGTCCAGAGGGACCGGGATTGCTCCAGCAAGGCTCTTCTCCGGGCTGCCAGCGCCTGCAGCTCCCGTCGGCACATCTCCAGGTGGCTCACGCGGTCACGGATGACTTTGGGGTCACAGGGACGGTAGCCTGGCCAAGAAACGGGATGGATGGCCATCAGCAGGGCATCCCGGCTTCCCTCACCTGTGCCGCGATCCCAGAGCATCCCGGTTTGCCTACCCTCGGCGTCGGCGAAGCGGAGGGCGGCGGCGCTGATGGCCCGTGTCTTCTCCGCTTGCAGGGCCATGTCGGCCTCCAGCAGCCGGTGGGTCTGCAGCAGCTCCTCCGCCTCCAGAAGGTGCTTCCCGGTTTCGGGCGATGCCAGTCGGACCTGCGGGAGAGACACAGCCGTCACCCACCGCTCTCCAAAAGCCACCGCCAGCACCCCAGCATCTCCTCTGCCTCCCCAAGGTGGGGTCCCACCAACACCCTGGGACCAAGACACCCCACCCATGGTGGCACCCAACGGCTCACCTTGACCTCGTCCATCCAGTCGATGCTGTGGAGCATCTCCTGGAAGAGCTGCTGCAGGGTGAGGTTCATCTCCAGGCGCTGGCGCCGGGCGGCCAGAAGCTCCAGGAGCTGCTCCCAGAGCCGCAGGATGTTGTCCTTGCGCGCGTTGATGCGCTGGATGTCGTGGTAGCCCTCCAGCTCCAGCTCCTTGGCCACCGCCGCGATGGCCTGCACCCGCTCCTTGTAGGCGGCCGTGTCCGTCTCGATGGCCTCATGCTTCTTCTTGGCCGCCTCCACCGCCGGCAGGTCCTGCCCGAAATTGTCCTGCGCCGGCACAAAGCACCGCGGTGAGGGTCCGGCATGGCGTCCCAGCTCCCAGGGGGGGTGTCCCCAGCCCCACCTGTGCCACCAGCCGCTGGTTCTCGCTCAGCCAGGCCTCCCGCATGGCGGCTTTGCGGTCGAAGCGCCGCGCCAGCTGCTCCAGCTTCTCCTGCCGGATGAGCTCGTTGCGCAGCGCCAGCTCCCGCTCGTGCTCCGCTTTCTCCAGCTGCTCCCAGGCCTGGGGGAAGGCGACACGGGGTGGAGGTGGCACCCACGGTCCCATGTCCCCCCACCCACCCGTGTCTTGTTCTGCTGGTGAACCTCAGTGTGCCCCACGGGCTGGAGGAACCCAACCTGCCCCAGGATGGACTTGAGCCGCTTTCAGAGGTGGACCCAACCTACCCTTGGAACCAGGATAGACCCGAACTGCTCCAGGAAGATGGACCCAACCCAACCGACGCCAAGGAGATGGACCACCCACACCGAGGAGATGGACCCAACCCATGCCAAGAAGATGGACCCAACCTACGCCAAGAAGATGGACCCAACCTACGCCAAGAAGATGGACCCAACCTACGCCAAGAAGATGGACCCAACCTACGCCAAGAAGATGGACCCAACCTACGCCAAGAAGATGGACCCAACCTACGCCAAGAAGATGGACCCAACCTACGCCAAGAAGATGGACCCAACCCACACCAAGGAGATGGACCCAACCTGTCCTCAAAAGATGGACCTGACTTGCTCTAGAATAGACCCAATCTGCCTCAGGAGATGAACCTGAATCTGCCTCAGGAGATGGACCTGAGCTGCCCCAGAAGGTCCCTGACCTGCCCTGGGACAACCTGGGGAGCAAAGCCCCTGGTGACATTGGGGGAAGAGCTGCCCCCAGGTCACAGGGTGCCGCGGGAGCAGTCACGCATCCCCACGGCACGGCACACAGCCAGGCCGTCAGGACGGGCCCCATACCCGGTTGATGTCGGAGACCAGGCGTCCTTCATGCGGGGTGTAGACGCGCTGGTTGTTGGCTCGCATCCGCGACTGGATGGTGAAGAGCAGCACCTCCAGGTTGCCCTTCTCCTGAAACCTGCCCCGGAGAGAGCTCAGCCTGGGGCACCCATGGGTGCTCCCCACCACCGTATGGGCACGGGGAGCTCGGGGGGCACTTACTTGGGGGGCTTCTCCACGGTGCGGTAGGTGCTGAAGGCTTGGAGCTGGTGCTGCACGCCCGCCAGCGAGTTGGCGAAGCTGCGGCTGTTGAGGGAGGCGATGGTCTGCTCGATCCAGGTCAGCAGGTCGGACGCCAGCCCCCCGTAGCCATCGATCATCCTCTCTGTCTCCTTGGCATGCTCGATGACCTGCGGTGGGGTCAGTGGTGAGCTCCGGGTGCCGGCACCCCGGCAGAACCCCCCCAACCCCAACAGTGGTCCCTACCTTGCCCAAACGCCTGCCCTCCACCTCCAGCACCTTCATCTTGGAGAAGTAGTGGTAGAAGGCCACCACGTAGGTGATGATGGACTTCTCATCTGGGTTCTCCGTGAACACATCTGCCCAACATCAGCAAGAGGTGTCAGTCCTGACCCAGCCTCCACAGGACCCCGGTGTCACCCCACGGTTCTCATCAGGTCTCCCCTTTCCCCTCACCCAGACCCCCCTTGGATGGGCTGGAAACCTCTCTGTCCCTCCACGGGGCCTGGGAATGTCCCAGGATGTAACAGGGAAACTGAGGCAGGACGGTCGGCAGCAGCAGCCTCACCTTCAGGGTCGAGGAGCGGGGTGATGCCCAGGTGCCGCTCCGCCACGCTGAACGCGTGCTCCAGGTTGTGTCGGGCGTTGGATTTGGTCAGGTTTTGGAAGTCAACGAGCTCAGGTCTAGGGACAGAGGGCGTAGGACAGTGGTGATGCACCCATGGGATGTCCCCTGGTGCCACCACTGCTCCAGCACATCCCAGTGCCCACCACCGTGGTGCCTACCTGTGCCTGTGGATGAGGGCGTTGAAGGCCAGCCCGTCCTTCCAGCTCGAGGTGAAGTTGGTGACGTTGACATGGGGGTACCTGTGATGGGGACAGGGAATCACCGTCACCCTCCGGGCACCCCTGGTCCCCAACACCGTGTGGTGTGAGTCCCACCACCTACCCTGCTGTCTTCATCTGGCACCAGAGCAGCAGCGCGTCCCTGGCGGAGCGCGTCTCCCGGCCCTCCTGCGTCTGCACGATGATGTCCTGGATCTGGGGACAGAAGGACATCCCGGGGTTGGAAGAGGACATCCACGGAGGAGAGCTCCCACTTGGGAACGAGCCGTGGGGTGCCGAGCTGAGGGGTGCCCCCCACCTGGAAGCGGAGGATGATGGTCCAGATGAGGCCCAGGACGAGGCGGTGGTTGCCGTCCACAATGTCATGGGAGCCCATGTTCTCCAGGTGCACCCGCTGCTCCTTCAGGAACTGCAGCGCCTTGTCCACGTTCTCCAGGCAGTGGATCCGCATCCGGCCCTTGGTGGGCTTGGGCTGGGGCACGACAGCAGTCAGCACCCACCCCTCCATGCCAGGCACCCCCCACCCCTGCCCGGGGACACCCCCCGTGCCCCTGCTGCCAACCAAACCCTGGTGGAACCTTGATCAACACCAAGGTCAACAACCTTGGTGGAGAGTATCATGGTCAACAGCCTTGGTAGAGAATGCCAAGGTCAACAGCCTTGCTCAACACCCAGGTCAACAGACTTGGTGGAGAAGGTCAAGAGCGTTGGTCAACGCCAAGGTCAACAGCCTTGGTGGAGCACCAGAGCTGGTGGGATGGGACATGGCACGGCATGACAAGGCATGACAAGGGTCCCAGGGTCTCCAGCTGGATGGGAGTCCTACCAGAAGCTCTCCTGACAGCACCTCCAGCAGCTTGATGAGCACCCGCCCGTCCCGGAGGTCCATGTAGAGGTCTGAGATGCGGCAGGTGACGCGAGCCAAGTGCGAATTCACCCACTTGGTGAAGGTTTTCTTCTGCACGGCCTCGCGTTCATCTGCAACGAGAGTGGACACGGTGCCGCCAGCAGTGGGGACAACCCAGGAGGACCCAAGGAGACCCGAGACCCATCCTGACCTGCCAGGGCTTTGATGCGGGAGCGCTCGAAGAGCCGCGCCGAGCTGTTGTCGTTGTCCAGCTCATCGTCAGAGGCGTCCCAGCGGACGTTGATGCGGCTGTACTGCTGCTGCAGCTCCAGCTGCTCGTAGTCGTTTGCCGAGGTCATGGTCCCCGCGTCCCCCGGCCGGGTGGCCGTCGGCTACCGGCAAGAGGTCCCTGAGGGGGGGGGACAGCGGGGGTTGTGGGCACCGGCATCGCAGCGGCAGGTCACCGTCCCGGCTGCACGCAGGGATTTGCGGCTCCGAGCGGCCGGTTAAGCGGCTCAGAGGGATTTATCCTCACCCCCCCCCCAGGTGTTGGGGGGCGCCTGGGTGCCACACGCTTGGGGACTCACCCGGCTGGCACACGTCCCCGCGCCGAGCCGTGCCGATGGCTAATTACAGCGCTGATTGCTCCCCGGGTCCTGCCCACCACCCAGCATCCCCAGTTGGGTCCCCAGGGGTGTCCCCCCACCCTTGGGTGCCCCAGGGGCAGCGGGTGCTGCTCGCACCCACCCTGCCGCCTGTGCCGTGGGGGGGCTTCGGCGGCACCGGCGGCAAAAAGCGGGTGACAGCTGCTGGCAGGGAGGCCGCCCGCCCCCGGGGACATTTGAGACACAGAGAGGACCCGGCCGGTGTCTAAAAATGCCCACGAGCAGCTGGCGCAGGCGGGAGGGGGCTGCGGGGCCCCCCGAGGGGTGCAGGGAGCGGGGCTGGGGCTCCCCACCACCAGCACCCCGGCTGGGACCCCCCCCCTGCACCCCAGAGCCACCGAGACCCCTCGGCTGCGGGTGCACGGTGCAGCCCCCAGCCCCCCAAACCCTGCATGTCCCCATGAGCTGTGACAGCCGGGGATGGGGACCCCCCATGGGGCAGGGGAGCGTTATCGGGGCCGGCAGGGCTGGGCTGGGCCCCCGCGCTGAACCCTAATCGCCGCCGCGCAGGCGGGGGCTTGGCGGGGGAGCCGGCTCGCACGGGAGAGCGTGCCAGAGCGTGCACGGGGGGAAAGGAGCGTGCAAGAGTGTGCATGGGGGGCAAGGAGCGTGCCAGAGCGTGCACGGGGGGAAAGGAGCGTGCCAGAGCGTGCACGGGGGGGACGGAGTGTGCCAGAGCGTGCACGGGGGGAAAGGAGCGTGCAAGAGTGTNTGTTCACAGGGGGAAAGGAGTGTGCCAGAGCGGGCACGGGGGGAAAGGAGCGGGCCAGAGCGTGCACGGGAGGAAAGGAGCGTGCCAGAGGGTGCAAGGGGGGAAAGGAGCGTGCCAGAGGGTGCAAGGGGGGAAAGGAGCGTGCCAGAGGGTGCAAGGGGGGAAAGGAGCGTGCCAGAGGGTGCAAGGGGGGAAAGGAGCGTGCAAGAGTGTGCATGGATGGGAAAGAGTGTGCAAGAGCCTGCATGGGGGGAAGAAGCGTGCAAGTGTGTGCATGGGGTGGAAGGAGTGTGCAAGAGCGTGGGAGCACGGACGTGGGAGCATGCCAGAGCGTGCAAGAGCATGTGCGTGTGAGCACAGACATGCAGGAGCGTGCAAGAGTGTGCACGTGCGAGCAAGGACATGTAGGAGCATGCCAGGGCGTGCAAAAGCATGCACAGGTGAGCAAGGCCACGCAGGAGCGTGCAAGAGGATGCAAGAATATGCACGTGTGAACAAGGACATGCAGGAGCGTGCCAGAGCGTGCACACGCAAGCAAGCACATGCAAGATCACGCAGGAGCATGCATGTGCAAGCAAGGACATGCAGAAGCGTGTCAGAGCACACACATGTGAGCAAGGACACGCAGGAACATCCATGTGCAAGCAGAGACACATGAACGCATGCAGGCGCGTGCAAGGAGGCACACGGGAGCGTGCAAGGCCACACAAGTGCTGTTGCCATCCGGCACCACGCTCACCCTCCTGCCCTGCAGCACACAACCCCTGGGGAAGCCCAAATTTGGGGACCTGCCCCTGAGCACCCCCGGAACCGCAGCCGCCCTGCCCAGGTGTGCCGAGTTGTGTCGGGTCTCTGCGGCACACCGCAGCCAGCGCGGCCATCCCGGGGGGACACCTCGCTCCTGGTCCCCCCCCTCCCCATGCCACGGCCGCCAGCAGCCGAGCAGGAGGAGGAGGAGGAGGAGATGACGCCAAAGGGAGGCCCAAGGGAGCCGCCAGCACGCGTTTGGAGCGCGGGTGCTCAGCGACCCTTCAAATCTCCCTCTCCCGCACCGGCACCTTCCGCCGGCACCGGGAAGCCGGGAGCGCCGGGGTGCCAGCCCCAGCATCCTGCAGCCAGCGCCAGGCCAGCATCGTCTTCCCGGCCGGCGGCTCCGCCGTGAATCAGCACTTCCCGGCCAGGGGCTGGCACCGTGCCGCCACCCAGGTCCCCTCGCCGTGCCCGGGTGACGTCCCCCTGCACCCCACGGGTGGCCGGGGCGGTGGTTTGGTGCCTGGCACCCGCAGCATCCTCCAGCCCCCTCCCCAGCTCAGCCCTCGCCAGACAAAAAACCGGCTGCTGGTGCACAAGAGCCCACGGGGGTCCCCCAAAACACCCCAAAATAGGTCCCCCATCACCCCCACCCGCAGCCTGGGGGGTCCCCGGGGTGCCCGCTGCCCTGGTTGCTTCATATCCTCAATTAACGCTTTTATTTTGCATCTCCACCAAACTGGGGGGCATCCCTACAGCCCCCCCCCATAAACACCAGCCTTCCAGGGACACGAGCAGATGGCCCCGCTCGGCACGGCCGCTCGGCACGGCACGGGGTGGCATGGCATGGCATGGCACAGGGTGGCACAGCACGGCACAGGGTGGCACAGCACGGCACAGGGTGGCACAGCACGGCACGGCTCCTCCGGCCACGCCACGGTTCGGGTTTCCCCAGGGCCGGAGAGGGTGCGGATGCCAACCGTGCCAGGACTGTCCCATGTCACCTAACCCTCCCGGCCACACCGAGCGGTGACACGCACACGTGCTGACACTCCACAGATATTTTTGGCTATAAATAGGCCTCCCCGGCGCACGGCGGCAGCCCGAGCCCCCGCTCCTTTCTCCGGAGCTGCCCCCCTGCACTGCCTCACCCACCCCAAAATCACCGACCGGGGCCCCAAAAACCCCCCAGAGCTGCCAAACACCTCTCGGGGGGGCTGTGCCAGCACCCACCGGGGTGGCAGGCGTCGCCGTTACTTGTCACCCCCTCGGACGCTCCCCGGTGACGTCCCGGCGCGAAGGTCCCCGCGATCCCCCGACTCCGGGAGCTGGGGATTTGCAGGGGGAAAAGCTGCTCGGGAAGGGGAGCCGGGAAACCAGCCCCGGGGGTGCCCGGATTTTTGGGGTGCGGGCAGCTCCCCCAGCCCAGGAGCATCCTTCCACCGGGATGAGGGGGACCAAGGACACAGCGGCCAGAAAACTCTCCCCAGTAACTCCAGTTGCCCCAGTTCCGAGCAATTGGTGGGTGAAGCGGGCCAGGCGATGTGCCCCACCGAATGTCACCTCCAGCGCTGGGTTGCCCACCGCGTCCCGTTGTCACATGCAGTCCCGGGAGCAGTGCAGGGACCCCACTTGATGTTGGCACCCCGGGGAAAGTGTCCCCAAGGTGTCCCCAAAAGTCACCGCCGCTCGCCCGCCCCGTCCTTCCCAGCAGCCACACATCCGCTGGGGGGACAGCCATCCCGGGGGGGGACAGCCATCCCGGGGGGGGACATGGGATGAAAAGGGGGTGCAGAGCCCCGGGAGGGGTCCCCCCACCCTCCCCAAACTTTGCTCCTTGCCCCCCTAGTCCCCTCCCCGGTGCTGCACTGAGCCACCACCCCCTGTACCCCAAACCCGGTGTCCCCAAGGGTGGGTAGACCCGGTACCCCCCGGGGGCGGGCAGGGGGTCCCGGTACATCCGCCGGGGGCGGGCAGGGGGTCCCGGTACATCCCCGGGGCTGGGCAGGGGGTCCCGGTACATCCTCGGGGGAGGACAGAAGGTCCCGGTACATCCCCGGCGCAGGGGAAGGGGTCCCGGTATACCCCCCAGGGGAGGACAGAGGGTCCCGGTACACCCCCCGGAGGCAGGCAGGGGGTCCCGGTACACCCCCCAGCAGGCTGCGGGTCCCGGCACATCCCCGGAGAGGACAGAGGGTCCCGGTACAACCCCCCGGAGGGGGGCAGCGGCTCCCGGTACCCCCGAGAACGTTGCCCCACAGCCCCCCCAACACCGGGGGCGGTACATCCCGGTGCCCCCCGGTCCCCCCCCACCCCAGCGGAGGCGGCGCATCCCGGTGGCGGCGGTTCCCGGGGGTTGTCTCACCTGCACCGGACGGCGGGCGGACGAGCGGCGGCGGCGGCGGGCCGGGGAGCGGCGGCGCGGGGCGGGGGGAGCGGAGCCGCCCTCCGCCGCGATAGAAATAACATTATCTG
>VZTO01021626.1:0-25972 GCA_013400615.1 Syrrhaptes paradoxus
CTGTAAAACCGTGTTTTGATCAACCGCCTGGTGCTCCCCTGCATCGTACAGCAGCCGTCCCTACATCAGGTTAGGTGGTAATTAAGCCATTTCTCCTTCTAGAGGCAAACCCAAGGCATTCGCTTGCATGAGTCGGGAGAAGATGTGAGCTCCATGCCTTAATGATATGCTGAGGTGTTGACTTAGGAGTCCTCCAGCATTTGATGCTCCAGCTGCCCAACTTCCCTTGATGCTTGGCTGAGCTTGAGGGTTAATTTCTGCTTGCAAGGTGATTTGCATATGTGGCATACTGAGGCATAAAGCCTGTCAACATGTAGCTTACAGGCATATTTTCATGGGCTATTTTACAGATCTGCAGCTGGATACAAGTCATCTTTGTAGCAGAGGCAGCAAACCCAGAGTCAAGGGTCAAAGACCACCAAACATGATCCTCCTTAGCATCCTAGGTGGTGTCCCCAGGGCTGGCTTGTTGCTGAGGGTGGTGAGGCTGCCTGCCGTGAAATCGTCCCTTTGGGATGGTGATGGGCATTGGGGAAGGATAGGGGCAAGGAGAGCCATGTTTGTAACTGCTTGGAGGGTTGCCCAAGGATGATGAGCTCAGTGAGATGCTCAGGCTGTGTCTCATCTGGGTACCTGCATGGGAGCTAGGTTATAATTCAGCCTTAAAAAAAAACCCAAAACCAAACCTTCTTTTAAAAAAAAAAAAAAAAAGGGTCCTTTCTGCAGATGAAACTTGCACATCAAAGCACAGTCTGCTAGAAAAAGTAATGGTTCCATTATGAGCTGCTTAAACTAAAAGTCGGTCAGGAAAATGAAGATGGAAAATTCATTGGAATGAAGTCTTCTTGCCATCCACTCTTCTACAGAAGTGACTTGGTCTGAGTAACTCCATATGTAGTGGTTTCTGAGCTGAGTCTGTGGTAATGTGTTTCTGAACTGGGAATAGTAACTTGATATACTTTTTTTTCTTCTTTTTTTTTTGTCTTTATGTAAATACTGCAGAATGATAGCATTTCACTTAATTTTGAAATCTTAATGGGACTTGTCTCCTTGATAATTTTCTGCTGATTAGGGGGAGAAATGAGGGTCCTTTTGTTCCCTGACAAGTGTCTTCCCTTCCAGCAAAGCAGGGGCTGCTGTCTGGCTGCCCTAGACTTTTCCCAGCTGGATGCACACTCTATTTTTTTTCAGTTTCTCCACTTCCATTTCCAGTCTCATTACGTCAGACATCCAGGGTATGTAAGGATGATCTATGTGTGTCTACTGATGCTATTGTAACATGGAGCAATTATTTAAATGAAGCAAGAGGATGTCTTTCATCAAAAAGGCAAGATAAAATAATAGCGGGAGCATCGCTTTGTTTAATGCAGGTCTGTGGTCTCGCTACCCAGATTTCAGCAGCTGGCAAGGTGCTTCATCATCTGGGAAGACCCACTGGGAGCCACAAATTAATCATGTCGTGATATCTTGATGTTGCCTTGCGGTGTTTGCATCATGGCAAAAGAGAGAACAGCGTGTCCCGATGGAGGAGGATGAGCAGATAGCTTTGCTGTTGCCTCTGTTTTCTGGCTTCAATGGGCTTACGAAGGGAAGGGACTTTTTTTTCCCCCCTCCCTTTTGTCTTTTCTCGCCTTCATTTTATTTACATTTTAGGATATCGAGCCAATGAAAAATGTATTGCCTGTTTTTTCACGTTGATATGGTTTTCTTGTCCTTGTCTCTGTACTGCTCTTGTCAGATCAGCGTATAGCGAAGAGTCAGTCACTGATTTGGCTTTGGCCAATGCCCTGAAATCTTCGGAATGATATGGAAATGTCCCTTGGTTTGTGCACTTGGACAAAGGCCAGCTGAGGTTTTCTTGTGTGGGCTGGCTTTGTTTGTTTTCCTCAAAAACGATGTGTTGATTCAGGCCAGTTGCTGCTGATACAGTCTTTGGATATAACGTTTGTCGCTAATTAAAAATAGCCACTAATTGAGAGCTGGATGTCGTGGACTTGGATTTTCCTGCACGTTAGCTCGGATGAGAGTTTTCCTGGAGTGAATTGGCTTGAGGAGGCTTGCAAAGATCTGCCTCATTCAGCTTGGAAATGGACAGAGATGCAGTTGGAAGTAATTTAGTGGTGACTCCTAATTTGATTAAAATATGTGGGAAATTGAAGTTTCTTTAAAAAGTGCAGTGTCTTCTCACTTTATTTTACCTGTAAGTAATAAGTTACAGCTTATTACTTACAAATGATTTTATTCTGTGCCCCACTTCTGCTGTGGGATTAATGTGCGTGGTGTTTTGTTTCGTTGGGGTTTTTTGGGGGGGGGTTTTGTTTTGATTTTTAAAGGAGAAGGATTTAGTTTATCTAGCCAAACAGAGATGTCTGTATGCAAGCTAATAATTTAAAGTGGTCTAATGGTAAGAGGCAGGCACTTCCGAGGCTTGATTCCTTTCCTTCCCTTGTAGATATTTAAAATAGGTCGGATGAATTGCACCCTAAAAAGCCTGGTTCTCTCCACTGACTGTGAAGGAAGCCTAAGGTGACAGACTCAGATAGAGACATTTACATTGCAGATATCTTAGGTTGGAGGAGGTGAATCCCACCTCAGGAAATGACTCCGCTTGGCTTGCAGTGCATTTTCCAGTGGAAATGTGAACCTCGGTGATAAGCCGGTACCTGGAGCAGCAAAGCTGATTCAGCGGGAGGAGCACAGGAGAGATGGAGATGGCCCCTGGTCTTCACAGAGCTTGTGTCCAGGAGGAGCTCTCACTTACTCAAAGGAGGACTGGCAAGAGTCACGCTGGTGTAAGGCACACACCTTAAATGTCACAAAAATAAACGTGAGCGTGGTGGAATATGAGTTATCCCTCCGGTTAGTTTTCATGCAGTCTTGTACATTGAGATTGGGACTCCCATCATGTGCTTCTAAACCTCCATGGCTTTTTTTTCCCCAAGAACCTGCAAACCTGAGCAATTATACCTCTACCCTTCCTTTTTTCCTTCAAGGAGTCAAATGCAAAAATCTGAAGATGCTGACCATGCAGATGCTGGGAGATGTCTCCCTCGACTCATGTGGGAAGGCATCCCTAGGGGAGGTACCCTGGGATGCTGAGCCCATTGGTGGGAGAGGGGCTTCCCAGATTGCAGCCCAGAGCTCCTGGTCCCTGGCAAATTAAGGGTTGATGTCACAAAGTTACATTTTATGAATATGATATGCATAGATCTGACTATTCTCTTAAGATTAAAAAAAAATATTAAAAATTAGAAATTTTCTTCCTTCCTTTCTTGAGTCCCCAAGAGCTGCAGTTTGCACAGATGTTCCAGTGGAAGTTTTGGCTGCTTCTCCTCCACCCCCCAAAATCCAACCCCTTTGTTTTAGCATCTGTTTCTGTGGCTGTATGGGGAACCGGGCTGGGAAACGCAGCTCTAATTTTAAAACCTACGTTGGGTTTGTAGCTCTTGCTGGGCTGTTTTCGCCTGGGATCAGTTTCCTGGCTGGTTTGCAGTTGATTTTGGTGGAGCAGCATGGTAGTACCCTGAGCTGTGGGACTGCGTGGGGAGTGCAGAGCTGCTCAGAACATGGCTGAGATGTTCTTTGGGGTGTTGGTGGCTCTCCCAACCTTCCTGTTTCCAACAATAGATGCTCTGAAGGTCAGTCCTCAATGTGTTAGCTAAGCCTCTTGCTCTGGGGAATGCTGAACATCACATGTGTATATATAGATATATATGAAACAGGACAGAATTGAACCTCAGCATCATGCAATCTCACTTTACAACCTGCACAGAACTTTGGAGAAAGACATGAGAGCATCTTGCATCTTAAAAGCAGAACTATACATACATAGCACATGCCCAAATCCATCAATATTGCAGGTATGCAGCGCTAAATTTCACTCACCCCGTTCCTAATTATTTGATGCTGGTTTCTTCTCTGCACTGTTGGTTTCAATTTTTTTAAGCAGGTGACTGAATCCTTGAACAGCCCTTTGTTTTGAATTGGATGGAGATGGGGATTTTTAGGACTGTACTATAGTAGTAGTAACACACTGATGTCTGTTTTTTTGGNGGGGGGGTTTTTTTTTTTTTTTTTTTTTTTTTTTTTACCAGCTGGTATCATTTCTGTGATGCTATTGTTTGGGTGGTTTTGCCCTCATTAGAGGACTAAGGGAAGCTTTCTTTGTTCTTTAATCTTGATGTAAAATGGTGTGTGTTACATTCCCTGAATAAAAGGAGAGCTGATAGAAGTATTTAAATACAGAATGTCAGCTAATGATGAAGGAACATTTAAAACTTCTATTGTTCTGAATAAGTTTTAAATGAACAATGAAAACAAAGCAGATGTTGCTGAGTGTTTACTTCAGTGTGGCTTAAAAATTCAATTTGTGCATTACAGTCATCATTGTCAGATCAAATTAAAAAATCAAATGGAAGCTGCATAGGGTTAGATCCAATAAAGGACTTTTTTTTGAGGCAATGAGTCATACGAAGAAAAAGATAATATTGCTTGAAAAAATCTAGCTGAAGATGACCAATTGTGATTCAGGGGGTTGAGATTGTTCAGAGTTACTTGGTAGCCCTTGGACTTGGAAATTTTGCTTCAAGTCATTGATTATGAAGCATATTCATGCCTTCCATAGTTTCATAAAAGTATACATGTGTTTCATTACAATGATGTCTTGGGTTTAGGACACTTCTTATAACTTGTTCATGTCTGTGTGCAGCGTGGTCCTGTTGATTTGGTGCAGTTTCTGGGCTTTTATCAGTGCGTTGAGCATCTTCCCTTACTTTCAGGTCAGCGTTATCCCCTAACTCCAAGTGGCCAAGCGAAGTGCTTTTGCCCAGACCTGTTCCCAAAAATAAGAATTCTTGAAGTCACAAAGACACATGCATTCATTTTGAATAAAATTAATTTGCATTAAAAAATAAACAAACTTAGTGCTATAACTTTGTAAAGATTCTGAGTTCAAATCCTGTCTCCCTTCTTCTCCAGGGCAGCACTTGCAGACACAGCCAGGGTCTGAGGGATTTAAACTTGGTATTTTCCCTCTGTCTTAGTTGAATCTTCTTTTCAGTACTTTGCCTAATATTTGCAAATTTGAAATCTGAACAAATCCTACAGTTATTGGAGAAAACTAGCTTTCTGGTTAGAGCCTGTGGTGCACTAGGGGCTCCAGGCAGCACAGCTTGAGCATCTGCCTCTGGTTGAGCCTGAAGAACATCAAGGCACTGCATCCAGACCAGCCTTTCCTACCGAAAAACACAGTTGAATAGACAAGTCCGAGCACCATCTTCTTTCTGAGTATCATTCTGTATTTCTGCAAATCTGCTACTCTCTTGTTGTGAGAACCTTAAATATTATTTTAATGTAGGCTCGTGTTCCCTCTGGTTTTGCAGCAGCTGTTCATACAAACTGTTCATGAAGCTGCTCCGACTTCTGATTTTTTTTTTTATTATTATTTCTTTGAAGTTTTTTTTAAGGAGCTGGTTGGCATACATATGTGAAAGGACAGTTGTAGCAAGGAGCAAGCTTGTTTGCAGAGCAATGAAAAGTTAGAGGATGTGCTTAAATAATTATATCTATATACATGCACTATAAATATATATAATAATTATAATTTAAATAATAAAATATTATAAGGCATCAGTGATTTCTGTAGATTGGTAAGGTAGGATTTTTTAGCTTTTTCTACAAGTGGCTTTTTTTTTTAAAGCTGAAATTCTGGGTATGTGCAGTCTCGATTTATGCTGCTAGAATATGTTGATTTTTTTTAATATTTGGTCTCCTTAGCTTATGTGTTCTTATGCATAGTAGTACTGGTTTGTTTAACGCTGTTCAGGAATGGAATCTGTGCTTGTTTTTTTCCTTGCAGTGATTTATTTCTCATCTTTTCACTCTTTTGTTTTTAAAACAAAAAATCTTAAAAGGAATATGGTAATTACTAGTTATTAACCTTCATTTGCCATTAGTTGTGTTGAAAGCTGGCACCGCAAATGCTGTGAGCATTAAGAAATGTTTTAATTGGGTCATTAGATCCTATGTGATTTGGTGATTGCCCAGAGAGAAATGATAACAGGCAGAGGTGTAAACGGGCAGAGTCTTAATTCAAGAAAGCATTTATGCAGATGCACTAATAGAGCTTAAATCCTCCCTTGCAGTTAAGGATTGGCTTTGCTGGGTTTGAGCCTAGAACAGATTTCCACCTCAAATGGGGAGGGCTCAGCATCTTGGCAGAAGTCACTGGTGAAGTTGGTGAGTTTTGGCTCCGTGGGCACAATTTCTGCGTTACCTGGAGGTGGTGCCACATGTTGGGAATGTCTGCAGGAAGAAAGAAAGAAAAAAAGGAAAAAAAGAAAGCAAAAAAAGAAATGAAAAAGGGAAAAAAGAAAACAGAGGTAGTAAATTAGTAAATTCTGCCTCAGACTGGCAAATGACATCTTGGTTCTCATTTACTGCACTGAGCTTCAATGGATGCTTTCATTCTGGCAATGAAAGGGTGTATTTTTATCAGTATAATAGAGCAATTCTGTATGAAGCAGGGGGAAATAAAATTAGTTTCCTAAAGGGCCCATTGACTGCTTGGATTTTCATGTCTTCCCAGTGAATGGCTGGAAATATTATGTCTGGAAATATTATAGCAGAAAATACTGGGTTAGATTTCAGAAGTCAAAAAACCCTTGGCATTTGGTTGGGGGGGATGTTCCTTTGGCCTGCTTTATTAAAAAGGGGAAAAGCTTCAACATTCTAATTTCTAGNGAAGTGTTTTGCCAGGAAACGAAGCTTATTTAATGGTTGTACAGGTCGGTGTGCTCTGTGACATGCCCTGGTAACTTTTCAACCCATTGCTGAGTTTGATTGCCAAAGGAGAAGTCTCGAATTATTGCCTTGAAATTCTGTGAAATTGAACCTGCTCAGGTTTTCATAACCTCTGGATTTTTTTTTTTAATTTTTTTTTTACAAGCTGAGACTAGTGAGACCTGGTCCTCAAATGATGTATTGAGCTGGTGCTTATAGCACCTTCGACGGGGCTGCGGTCTATTTATACCATCTGAAGTCTGGCTTTAATGGATGGATTTTTGTACCTTTTTAAGTGAACATAAATTATATGAACGCTTTGCAGTCCAAAGTAATAAAAAATCTGAATTGTCACCATTTCTTTCTAATCGTATCACAAGACAGACTCCCGAGTGAAGTATGCACATAAACTTTTAGCCTATTGAAATATGCATATATAATTTAATTTGCATACATTAAATTCTTAGTTTCATTAATGATTTAAGATTCTTTTGCAGTTGGAAGGCTCTGTCACTTTTTTTTGCTTGATTGGATTGCCTATTCTATTTAAATCAGACTCGGTAGGATTGCTTGTGCGTTACAGAACGGTACTGGTAACTTTGTTAGTCCTTTTATCAACATGACTAATTTATAACTGGCCACAGTGTATTATTAGCCAGAGATATATTAAGAGTGTAAGACTTCCCCAGAGTGGAAATTTTAAAGTGCAATTGCAAGGGATGAAGCTGAGAAGCTGAAGGAAAGAAACCTTGGCACCTTGCATCAAAAGAACATTTTCATATTAGCGTTGTTAAAAAGGCAGTAAAATCGATTTGTGGTTTCCTTATAAATGAAAAAAAAACAACTGGTATAACAAATACAAAGAGCTCTTTTTTAAATATTCTACTACAGCAAAACAATAAATGCAGGCTATTTTAAACAAATTTTAAAGCTGTTGTTGCTCATGGGTTTTTCTTTTTTTTTTTCTGTTTGTTTTTTCTTTTTTTGGGGGGTGAGGTTGTGGGAGTATTGCCCCACTAAGATGAGCTAATTTAATTGTTTTTTAAGGTGACTTCCTATGTCTCATGTTTACCAATAGGCTTCCTTCTGGCACATAGCAAACGTTATTTTTATGAGGTGGTTCCATGTCCCATGGATGCTGTTGGATTGCATCATCTCTGCATCATCTCTCAAAATCTCCAGTTACTACCATTTTTTTTTCTCATTTCCTTGGAAACTGGGGTAGTGTGTCTGATTCTCTAATAACCCAATAATCCTGTCTCTGATAAAGTCCAGGTAGAGTCAGAAACCTGCATGGAGCACTTACTGTCTGGATGTGTTGTGGTGGGACTTGGCTCTGTTCAGAGTTGACTTTCTCGTGGCAGTGGCTGGGCTTGCTGTTTTCAGAACTTGAGTGGACTTCCAGGAACTTCTGACCCACCTGCATGACAACTCTGGAGCAAAGGCTGGGTGAAGACAGGGCTACTTCAACACCTCTGTCTCCTCCTTCACCTGGTAATGCAAATATATTTCTCCAGGATGGAGTAGCTCACAGACTCCTCATCTAAAACTTCCCATGAACCATGGAAGAACTAAAACAAGATGTTGGTGTCTGTCTGGTGGACAAAAAAAAAACCAAGGAGAAAGACAGAGCTGCAGAACAAAAAGGAACACCTACTTGTGCAGCACCCATCTTTGGTGGAGAAGACCTTCTGAATCCAAGAGGGTCCTCATCTCTTCTGAGCTACTTTATCTGTGGAGCACCTATACCATGGTTTCCAAACACTGAAGAAACAGATTGAAGAAGCAACCAGCAAGAAGGATCTGGGAAGCTGGTGGGGCTCATTTCATGGTGAGAGCGAAGCTGCCATGCAGGAGGGCTCTTCCAGAGTGGATGGGTGGAGGTGCTGGGCACTGGGAAATCCCTCAAAGGAAAGACAAGGACTGAGGACAAACTGTAAAGCACCAGGGGTTGGGGTAGGAATGGGTGGATTGGGGAGCCCTGTGCGTTGGGTCTTGGCACATGGGTTTCATTATCTCAGTCGGCTGAGATCTTGGTTGGGTTTCATGATCTCAGTGGGTTGAGATTCATGGGTTGGGTGCTTTTTGCATCCAAGTTTGCACCTGGCTTTTGATCCTTCTTCCCTGCCTACTGTGCATCCTTAAATGGGAAGCAAATCTGGACTGTCGTCTCCAAGAGGTGGTTGATAGGAAAGGATGGAAATGGGTTGTAATTGCCCGTGAGAGCCCTGATCTCTTAGTTGCACATCTTACCTGTAGAAAAGAGTGGCCTGATGGAGCTCAAGTGGGACTGTTTAAATGTGCACGTGCAGATTAATGTGATTGCCATGGTTATCCCCTGAGATGTTGGTTAGAGCTGGTCTTGGGTTTTGGATGTGCTGTGCTGATAGAGAAGCAAGGATTAAAGAAGGAATAAGAGGGAAAGTGGACAACTGCTGAGAACAGAGAAATCACACAGTGCTGAAAAATTCCCTTTTTACTGAGGATCAGATATTCTCGTAGAATGTACTGACACTTGCTCTTGAGTACTCCCAGTTTGCACTTTGATATTAATTGAACCAAGGACTAAAATTCCTTCTTTGTTGATTGATTTTTTTTTTTTAATTTCAAACTGATTAATGCTTTCATTTGAATAGCGTTGCTGACTCTGCAGAAGATGTGATCTTTTAATTAGCAGATGTCAGGATTAGCATTAGTGTTGAGCTGTAATTAGCATTTGTACGCATAGCAAAAGACCTAGGCTCAGCTTGGCAGCAAGGAGAATGAAATTATAGGTAGTGTTGTAACTTGGCACTTTCTTGCATATCTGTAATATTTTTTTTTTTGGAAAAGTGAAACCCTCAAGTATCATGATCAAGGCATGAAGTCTAGAGAATTGCTAATAGAAAAATTGCATAGAAATTATTGGTATGTGTTCTGCTGCTTAAGTCATAAGTTGTGTTGGCCTAACAGAATTTAATATATCTAATTGTCACACACTGATGCTCTTAAATTGAAGGCTGTGAAGTGGTAATAGTTTCTTGGCTAGACTGCAGCAGCGTACGCAGGGACAGATGTCTCTGGGAATGGTATTTTGTGAGTAGAGGAGACCTAACTGGAGGAGGTGACATGTGGGGCTCTTATGAGTCTCATTTCACATTCATTTAAAGAACAAATGTGTGCTGACTTTGTTTATGTGGGTTTATGTGAATGGGGCCATATGGGGAGGTAGGAAGAAGCAAGAGGTGGTGTGTGTCTCACAGGTCAGGATATGCAGAGGGACCCAGGTACAGAAAATAATTCAATCTGGATGTCCCCAAGGAAGACGACTTGCATCATCCCAAGTCAATGGAAAGAAAACATAATTGATGAATTTGGGACTTAAAAGCTGGTTATTGGTTATTGTGGGGAAATCTATTCAGTAGCATTTTGTCCTTGTAAAGGAAAAATAATCCTTTTTAATGCTGCCAAGGTAATTGGAGACAATGGTGGGTTTTGTGACCATTAGTCAAGCAATTAGACAAAACTCAGTGGCTCTGCTTGTTGATACACCAAAGGGGGGAAAGAAAAAAGAAACTTGATTATGGACCATTCAGGAAGGGAGGTTTAGAGTTTGCAGTTTTGGTGGTTGGGGAAAAAAAAGGAGCCTTCTGTATAGCACATTTATGATAATATTCATAGTATTATAAAATGAGTTTGCAGTGTTTCAAGGGCTGGTTGGGAGAGATCCTGTTCCTTTCCCGTTTGCACAGGTCATTCTTTGTTTTTGTTTTCCCCATTGCACATAAACCCCGTTGAAATGGGATAATGATTCCAACCACCTTTGGCAAGCGCTCTGAAGTTCATTGCTGTCTTAGGGTGATGAGTTGCTTCTGGTTCCCACTTCTTTGTGGGTTTAAACTCTGTTGGAGATCATAGAGTCACAGGATGGTTTGAGTTGGAAGGGACCTTCAAGACCATCTAGTTCCCACCCCCTGCCATGGGCAGGGACACCTCCCACTAGCCCAGGTTGCCCAAAGCCTCATCCAGCCTGGCCTTGAACCCCTCCAGGGATGGGGCATCCACAGCTTCTCTGGGCAACCTGGGCCACTGCCTCACCACCCACACAGGAAAAAAATCCTTCCTAATGTCTCATCTAAATCTTTTGGCTTAAACCTGTTACTGAAACAGAACAAAGAAAAAGACAGATGTTATGTATGTGAAGCTATGAAATGCTTTAAAAATGAAAATCTTTTGGGAGAAGGCATAGAATTGAGCCTCAAATCCATTTTTTTTTTCCTTTCCCACTTTAAAACTGGATGTTTAGAGGTAACAAATATTTCAAATGCTTATAGCTGTTGACAGACTGCTTCCCTCTGGCATTTCCACCAGAGAGAAGCAACAAAGATTTTACCTGTTATCTCACATGTATAAATAATGCTTATACACATAACCACCCCCTCCAAACCCAAACCCACCTTCTCTTGCATCCAAACCCCTGCTCGGATCTGTAGCAACAGCCGTGAGTGATCGTGGGCACTTAATGTACACTGGTGTGGGTGGGTTTCTCCGCTTGCGTTTGAACTTCCCTCCAGTGCTGTATTTCTGAAAGGAAAAAGCATCGCTATCAAAGACGAAGGCTTTTCAGGGTGCTGACCTTTCGAGGGAAGAGTGTGTTACATGCGTAGCAGTGTAAACCCTCAGCGATCATTCAATAAAACAGCATTAAAAGCGACGGTGTGTCTGATGTGTCAAATGAAGAAGTAGTACATCTCACCTTCCAGCTGAATAAATACAGCTCGTAGCAGAGGGTAATACTGTCATCGGAACATAATTGAAATGATATTATTCCAATGTACAATTCAATAAAACTAACCACAGTAGTGGAGTTATCGATTTAAACTCAGTTAAAAGCAGTTCACATATTCAGTTCAAAATATTTCTGATGAGTATCAGCTCTGGTAATATGATTTCCTTCATTCAGTAGCAGAAAAATAAGTTTTTATCAGCCTGAAAGATCAGGTAAAATGTTAGGAAAGCATTTGATTTTTGCTCCATTGGCTTGAGCAGACTGACTCTGTAGCAGCGAGAGCACTTCATTTTTTCAGTGTACGCATTTCTGGTGCATCCCCCGGTTTTGGTGTGTTTAAAAAAAAATAAAAAAAATTACTTAATGACACGTGTCCAAAGGCGAGGGGCCCTTTCTCGCTTGTAGCAGCCGCAGCAAGTTGTAGGCATGATTATTTGTCAAGTAAATGTCTGGCTCCGACCTCTTCTGAACCAGAGGAAAGAGTCTGCGGTAATTGCTTGGGTTTTTCCTGGTGTAATTAGCAAGTAATCTGCTGTGACATCTAAGTACAACATATGTAGTCGGCGTGTGAGTAAATATGTTGTTTAGTGAATTGTAAAGCAATGTCGCCTTTTTTTACGTGGTATTGCAGGAAAGCCTTTTGCATCCGCTGGCTCTCCAGGCTATTTTTTCCCAGCTCATTCTAAAAGGTCGTTGAAACACAAGGATGCGACAGCATAGATCATTTCATGTAGGGGAAGGTGATAATATATAGAATTGGGATGCGGTTCTTCCTCGTGGCAGGATCAATACTGCAATCCTTGGGCCAATGTTGCCCTTTTTTTTCTGTCCTGTCTTCTTCTTGCATTTCCTCTTTCCTCCCTGTTTAAAATCCGCTTTTAAGAGGGCAGCAGGGCGATTAATACCTGGAGGATTCAGATCTTGCAGTAAGTTTGCTAGTTTATTAGTTCTCTCTTAAGCTGAGCTGCCAGAATAGCTATCAACAGATTGTATACTTCTCCTATAGGAGAAAGAGAGTCTTAGAAATAATAAGACATACTCCGTGTTGCTTCTAATTGTGATGGTAAGGGAAGAATTTTTAGCCGTAAACATGTGACAAAAACTTTTTATTACAGTCCTTGCATTTGACTAACCTTTCTTTTTTCCTGCTTGGCTTTACTCGTAGAGATGCAAACCAGTTTTTTCCTTTCAGCAGCACGTCTAATTGATTTCAGAGTGAGGAGGAAAATAAAGCTGGATCTCAAGGTGAACATTATTCCTCCTTGAAATGTTCTGAATACTTCAATTTCTGATACCGTTCCAGTTATAAGGAGGGCTGTACCTTGCAAAACCAACAAATGAACAGTGTCTGCGCTCGCTTGTGGTGAGACCTTGTTCATCAGGCTACACTTCATTTTCTTTCATCTCTCATGGCATAAATAACAGGCTGCTTGGGTGGATGGTACTCTACCTGTGCCAAATGCAGCTGCTGCCCCACCTCATTTGCTCTGTGTAGGTCAGGTAATGCTGGAAATGTCTTGGGGAAGGAGGACTCAAACAAGGATGGAGGGGTTGTCCTGGAAATGGCTCTTGGTTGGTGATTCAAGGGGTTCAAGCTCAGATTTGATGTCAACGCAGGTGGCCACAAATGGACGGAACTTGCAGTTAGAAGTGTAACCTTGAGTTTGTTGTTAATGGTACCTTTGATAAAGCTGTTTTGGAAGTTCTACCTCCTTGATCATGGAAATCAGTCTTCCTCAAATAGGAGTTGGGTTTTTTTTTCTTAAAAAAAGGGGTTCCTTTGCTCTTCTCCACTGTATGACCTCCCCTCACTTACTCCTGATTTAGGATTTGCAACGAACTCAGGAAGAACATTTTGAAGCATCCTCCAGTGATGCTACTGGTGGTGCTTACCTGTCCAGCATCCTACCACAGTCTCTTGCAAAGGTCGAGGTGATTAAAACATGTGTTCATGGCTGTGCTCAAAAGTTGCAAAATTTCTGAATTTCCTGGAGCGCAAGTCACTTGCTGTCAGGTCCTTTGGAGTTTTTATTAGGATTTTTGTTTTATTTTGAGTTTGAAATTTTAAAAAGTGCAGCTAATGTGCTCACGTTTGTGGAGCCTTGACAGCCGCACAATTTGAGACACAAGTGGCTGCCCAGCTTCACGTGATCGTGCCACGATCCTGCTCTGTAAAAGCAATCAAAAGCTGGTGCTCATTGAGATGATAGCAATAGAATCAAAAAGGAACCTGTGGATGCCCCGTTCCTGGGAGGTGTCCAAGGCCAGGCTGGATGAGGCTTTGAGCAACCTGGACTAGTGGGAGGTGTCCCTGCCCATGGCAGGGGGGTTGGAACTCGATAATCTTGAAGGTCCCTTCTTACCCAAACCATTCTGATTCTAAGACAGAAATGGAACATTGGAGGTTGCACTGACGGGAAACACTGCTGCAGAAGTTAAGAGCACACCCAGGGACTTAAATGGGTTATTTCAGTCTCCTATCAATTTTGTCTCATTTATAAACATGGGTGTATAGAAACCATCTTTTGCATGAGGGCAGTGAAGCTGCTGGATCTCTCTTGGCTTGGAGATGTGAAGAAGTGTTGGGAGCAGAGAGCCTGCAGGTGCTGTGGTACCGGAGGGATGGTATCACGCAATGCCTTCATCCCTACAAGCCCAGGGATGCAGCAGACACAGCAATGAGCCCTGCAAAAAGAGGCCTCTGTAGGGGTGTGGGAATGGTTTACTCAAGAGGTGATCAAGGTGCAGAGGAATTACTGTGTCGGGCAAGATGAGCTGAGGTTTAACTCTCTGAGGGGAAAGAAAATCTGCACTAATATAAGCTGCATAGTGTATGAGCTGCAGTTGTTTGGCCATTCTCACCTCCTGGGGCTCAGTTATTTGTGCAGGTGGTGGGAAGAAGCTCAGTTGACGGCGTGGGTGCATGTGTAAATTTGTTAGCCTGAGAAAATATTCCCACCCTAACAATTCTGGATGGGTTATTTGAGAGGCAACGCTGACCTTTCCTGCATTTTGGTGTGCTGACCCCTGGCAGGAGGAGACAGCTGGAGGGGTGCTGCTCTGCTCTGCCCTGCCAGGCAAGGCTGGAGGGCTCTTATCTTCTTCCTTCCGCCTGGATAACAGCACTTGTCATCCTGCCGCGCATGTGGATTTTTACACAGCTCAGCATGCTTTCCAGAAGACACCAAAATATTAATTATAATGCTGTAAAAATTAATTGAAACACAGCGCAATCTCTGTTAAGTAAGGTCACTGAAATTGTCTTAAAATAGACCCCTCAAGAAAGAAGATGAAATCTCTCGACAGAGAAGCTTGGCAGATTTCCTGTGCCAGTCCTCTTGAGATGGTTCCTATTGCCATTAAAGTACATTCAGGATTTCTGTATTTTCCCTGAGAGCATCTGTCGTTTGGAGCAGCTTTCCTACCCTGCTCATCTCTGCGAACCTATTAATAGGATTTTGTCCTCCCGTGCCCAGGTAGCGGTGATGGGAGCCAAGCACCAACCAGTGGTATCTTCATTGGAGCGTTGACTCCTTGGGAGAGGATGCGGACCCATGGTGGACATTGGATGGAGATCCAGTCCGGCAGTTCTTTGATTCCTATCAGACATCTAATACCTGAATTACCGATCTTGGGAGGTTTTTGAGCAGAGCTGGCACGAAACATTTGGTTGTTAGCTCCTACCCAGCACCTGCAAAACCCATCTGGTGAAGTGGGTAGAAGGATGAAACCCCACCGGTTTCCCAGTGACCCCAGCCCAACTGCTTTATGGTTTGTAGGAATGGCAACCATGTCTCTTTCTCATCCTGTTTCAAGCCAGCTAATACTAAATCTGGGTAAATTTGGAAGTAGAATGTGTGTTTAAGCTAACTCAATGAAATAAGAATAACCTCTAGCAATAAATTACACAAATAAAATAAATATAATAAAACCCAAGAAGTTTCAGAAACATGTTTTCTTGCAGATAGATGGCCCATAACTTGAGTACCACGTTGGGATGTAAGTGAGCATTTTAAGGACATTGCCAGTGATGTGGTTACTTCAAGAAATTCCGGATCCCATGTGGTCCTTTAAGCCTTTACTCGCCGAGGCTGCATGAATGGGATCTCTGACAGTCTGTAATGTTGTGTGACACCTGCTGCATTTCATTTTATTTTAAGGTAAACTGCTGTCTGGAAAGGTAAAATCACCTCCTGCAGGCAGAGAAGGTCTAACTGGACCAAACAAGCTTCCTGACATGTAATAGCGTGACCTTTTTCCAGCTCTGTTTTTTTTCTTTCGGTGTTGTAAAGTCCTTTTCTCTGACCGGAGATCAATGGCCTGCAGAAATAGTAACCTTCAAGTGGAGGGGAAAAGAAAAATAAAAGGAAAAGCAAAGAAATCAGAGTTTCAGATGAGCAAGATGAGAGCAGGAGTGGAGGAGCTGCTGTGTTGGCTGGATGCTGGGATGCTCTGTGCCTTTCACCCCTGTGCTCCAAACACGAGCCCTTCTGCAGGCATGGGGTTGGTTTGTTTTTTGGGTTTTTTTGGTTTTTTTTTTCTTTCTTTCTTGTTGACAAAATCTTTGGGGAGGAAATATGTATGCGTGAGTCTAACTCTCAGCTCGGTGAGATATAAGGCAAGCGTTAGTGCTTCTGAGGTGCTGGCAGCTGCTTACAACAGGGAAGCAGGGGGAGAAATACGGTTTCTGTAGGCAGGGCCAGAAAAAAAACCATTCAGAATTTTGTAGGACTGGTACCTGCACATTTAGAGCTGAAGAAGACTTGAAACACACCCTTAACGTTTCAAAAAAAAAAAATATATGGTAAACTTGAATGATGTCCTTCCTCTTCCCAGAGAGCTGTGAATAGGCAAGGATGCAATCTGCAGGCAGAGCATCAGTGCACCGTGGTGGCAGAATGTCCTGTAAATGCTGGGAATAGTGGTTAATAATGTTAATAATGGTGATGGTGTATCTGCCTTTTGTTCAGGTGTTTTTTTTGTTTTCAGTAAAAATTGCATGGGTTTGGAAGGACCCTCCTAAGGGAGAGAGTAGCATTGTGCATGGATTTTTTAAATTCTCTTATATGATAGGTGTTTAAGAAAAAATCTGGATGGTTTAGCACTTAATGTTTTCCTGTGATTTTGGTCGATATAAAGATATCTTTGTGTAGTGTGAACTCTAGGCTGCCGTGATCTCTGGACTTGTGCAGCAGCCAGGGAAGAGAAGATGTTGTGAACTGCAGTGATTAATCCCAGCAGTCCATTTGTTAGGCTTCGAGGAGGCTGTGTGGAAGTTGAAACAAGCCATTGCAGGGGGAAATCTGAAAAATCAGACAGCGATCTCCTTTTAGATCTGGCTCCACATAAGGCATCTGAACTACACTTTTAAAAAATTGTGGCTAAAGTTTGCCAGAAAAGAGAGAACAAACTTAATGTTGTGATGATAAAGGGTGGATCCCCTGGCAGAGTGATTAGAGGCTCAGGTTATCCCCAGCAATTGCCACACTGTAAATATTCNCTTCCTCTTCCCAGAGAGCTGTGAATAGGCAAGGATGCAATCTGCAGGCAGAGCATCAGTGCACCGTGGTGGCAGAATGTCCTGTAAATGCTGGGAATAGTGGTTAATAATGTTAATAATGGTGATGGTGTATCTGCCTTTTGTTCAGGTGTTTTTTTTGTTTTCAGTAAAAATTGCATGGGTTTGGAAGGACCCTCCTAAGGGAGAGAGTAGCATTGTGCATGGATTTTTTAAATTCTCTTATATGATAGGTGTTTAAGAAAAAATCTGGATGGTTTAGCACTTAATGTTTTCCTGTGATTTTGGTCGATATAAAGATATCTTTGTGTAGTGTGAACTCTAGGCTGCCGTGATCTCTGGACTTGTGCAGCAGCCAGGGAAGAGAAGATGTTGTGAACTGCAGTGATTAATCCCAGCAGTCCATTTGTTAGGCTTCGAGGAGGCTGTGTGGAAGTTGAAACAAGCCATTGCAGGGGGAAATCTGAAAAATCAGACAGCGATCTCCTTTTAGATCTGGCTCCACATAAGGCATCTGAACTACACTTTTAAAAAATTGTGGCTAAAGTTTGCCAGAAAAGAGAGAACAAACTTAATGTTGTGATGATAAAGGGTGGATCCCCTGGCAGAGTGATTAGAGGCTCAGGTTATCCCCAGCAATTGCCACACTGTAAATATTCCATCTTTCTCCTTACCCTGGAGCCAGCAGCCTATAACCCTTTGAGAGAAGAAAGGCGATGAGGTTGTGAGCCAGCAAACCCATTTGCAAATGTATTCTTCCCATGCTGTTGGGCGTTACGACACTAAAAATAAATTAAAAGGCTCCATCGTAGGATATTATTACTAGCTTATGATGCAACTTAGCTGCTGATAGACAGTCTATTATAACAATTCCTTCTGGTTGCTGACAGCTCACCAGGTGCTTGGAAATGTCAGCCACTGCCCCAGGATATATGGAGAGGTTACGGTTTAATTTTCAGGGCTTCCACATGCTCTGTGGGTGGAGAGAAGTGGGGAGTTGGCCCCAGGAGTCTTGGAGCCAGCTTGTGTTTTGCAGTGTTTTCTTTAGCTACCCGAACGGTGCTCTTGCAGACCTCATCGCTCCGTCAGACTGCTGGGTTTTGGTGTGTTACGGTCTCCTATGCTAGTATTCAACCTTTTTTTGGCTTTATTGGATTTATGTTGGTTTGTTCATTTGCTGCCACTCCTTTGTTTTGTTTTTGTTTTTCTTAAGGAGGGGCCCTCTCAGCCTTACTGGTATGTTTGGTAGCTGTATAATTAGAAAGCTAAAAATAACATATGGAAAGCCGTGATTTCATAGGAGGTGTCCCAATTTTTGGAGACACTGGGCTCTGACTCACGTTTGCGTCGCTAAGAGCTGGGCTGGTTGTTATGGTTTTGACCCTGGCTAGTAGCAAACACCACACAGCCACTCGCTCACCCTCCCATGTTCTGGGAGTAGGGGAGGGAATTAAAGGGGTAAAGGGAAAAGAAACTTGTGGGGGTAAAAGGAAAAGAAACTCGTGGGTTGAGATAAGAACAATTTAATAACTAAACAATAATATTGCAAATATTAATGTTAATAGTAATATATACAGATGAGTGATACACAGTAATACTGCTCACCACCAAATGACCAAGGCTCAGCCTGTTCTGGGCTAATGATCCCAGAGCAGGGAAAGTCCCAAACCCTTAGTTCTGGAAAAGAGATAAGAGCCCAATTGTCTAAGACCAAGAGCTGACCAAGAGAGCAAGACGACCCTGAGAGAGGGGTGACCCAGAGAGGGAAACCACCCAGAGAGAACACTTCTGGACAGATCCTTATCTATATTCTGGGCATGGCATGCTTGATATGGAATATACCATTGGCCAATTTGGGTCTCAGTCCGAAACTGTGAAGAAAGTTAACTCCATCCTGGCTGAAACCAGGACACGGGTTTAAGACAGTAGTGGGTATCGGGACCTTGCCTTTCTGAGCAGCTAGCGTTTGCCTATGCGTGGTGCCACGTAGCTGAGATCTGGCCATCCAGCCCCAGCTCTGATAACACCAACATGCTATGGATGGAGATTTATTGCACTCTGTGTTTATTTAGGATTTATTACGATGCTTACTAAAACCCTGTCCAGCACTCTAAGTATCTTGCTGTGAGCAGCAACGATACAAATCAAAGAACAAACCTCCCCATCTTTGTCTGACAGCCAGCAGATCTCGGCTCTATCAGCAGTAATGCTTTTATCCTTAAAGATAGTACTGCAAGTAATATTCATTATATATTTTTAAAAATTATTATGATTTTTCTTCCTTCCAGGCAGTGACAGGCCATAAATTCCTCTTTCTCTCGCGCTGGTTTTTATTATTTATCTGTAGTGCAGTAGTTCCCAGAGTCTGCACCCGAATCAGGATCCCATTAGTGCAGGTTCTTTACAGACCCACCGTAAGAAAGGAGCTCTCTGAAATACCGAGGAAACCTGTTTTACCACCTAGCTTTATACTTTGAATATGTGCTGTTCTGGGATAGTGTTTGAATGAAGGAAAATGCAAATTACGGAGTAAAGATTTCATGCTGTGCTGTTGCACCAGCTGAAAATCCCCTCGTTGCCTATTTATCATCATTTTTATCGTCTGTCTTCTAGCATGTGCTTTTTTTTTTGTCAAGCCCCATCCCTTAGATTTGTGTGGTCCTAAGGGAATCTCAGCATGTTGTCTGCTTCGCTGCAGAACTGCCTGGAAAAATTTTCATTATGGATCTTAAAAATGATGGCACCCGAATACAAGCAGAGGGACTCCCAAAGCTGTTGTCTTTGAGCATCCGTTAGTCTGTGAACCGCTCACTTGATCTTCTGGGGACTATTTGTGACCTTGGAGCACCGGATACCTGAGATGCAGTCAAGGTGGTAGGAAATCAGGACTGGCTTTATATCAATTTAAATGCACAGAAAGCTCATAGGGCTTAATTATTTAGTTATTTATCCGCTTGTTGTCATGTTAGTCCTCTTTTGGCGACCAGATTCGGTGAACTGAGGATCAGGGGTCACTACTTAAAAGTCTGCCTTGCTCTGAACAGTTTCTTTCAAACTTTATTTTGCCTCCTAGGTGAAATAGGGAGAAAATTTACAGCTGTGGTTTGTGAGCCATGCTTAGCTCAAACGATAATAAATCGTTAAATGTGCTGCCATTGGCTTTTGAAGGGAAGCAAATGCAGCCCAGTGCCGGGGCCATTGAACTTCCAGTAAATGATGAATACCGATAATAAATAAAAATGCATGAGAAACGGGTTTCAGCTGAAGACTTCCAACCTTTGTTACAAGTGCTTTTGAGAAACTCTGAGTCTGGTTTGCTTTGTACTTTTTTGACGTTCTTATTTCCCAATGCACAGAAGATTGGAGGTCATGCCATAAGAGCAGCAGAGGTGCATCTGTACCTGTAGAGCAGGAGGTGGACATGGACCCGAGCTAAACTGAAGTGTGTTGGGTCATCTGCCAGGCTAATGCATCTGCTTTGTACGTGTCCCCATCGCAACCAGGGTGTCATTCTTGCGTGTAGCTTGGTTTTTCCTAGCAGGAGTCTGCAGGAGAACCAGTTTCAGGTTAACCTGGTTGTTTGAGTGGGTCCTGGATCTCAAATAGCTACCTTGGAAGGAAAACCACCACGTCTTGGCTAAGCTTTAGAGAAGGTGCCCAGCTGGGCAGAGTTGGGTGCTTTGGTCACAGCACCCAGCTGAAAACTGGCATTTCTGGCCCTGCAGTGGTTTGCCTTTGGTGAGAGGTAGGAATTTGGATTTATTCTCGTTGAGTCAGTGAAAAAGGGTATAACTGCTTTTGGGATGGAGGAAAAGATGTGTGTGCAGATGTGTTTAGCTGGGTGGCCACGGGTCGCTTCTTCATTGCTGAAGCACAGTGTGGTTCTTTCACTATTTATTTGCTAAATAAAAAGCTATGAAACTTTAGAGGAAAGGCTGAGAATGCTGATTTGGTATCGGAATGCCTTCCACATCCACGCTGTGCAAAGGCAGTTATATCTTTATATCCTCCTTTTAAAATGCAGATCCATGATACTGTAGATGAGGTGTGGGATGATGGCTGACATTTCAGCTCACTTCATATCGTATTATTTTTAATCAGAAGCTAGTGCTCAACTTTAAATAAACACTGGTGAGTCAACTTTGCTGGTCTCGCCGAGTGGTAATAAGAATTGTGATTTTATTCTTTACAGCATAATTAATAGCAACGCCTAGAAGTGACATTTTGACCATTAACTTTTAACACCATAAACTTATTTTTGGAGAATTTTATAGAAAACAATGGTAGGCAGGAGCATTTGTTTCTGTCCAGGATCATGTTCATAATTGACAGGAATCAAATATTTTCCTGCCCAGGCTTAAGGTGAAATGCTGACCTCACAGAAATCAGTGGGGTTTTTATGAGGGAATTTTGCAGCCTCTGGCCATTCCTGTACTCCAGTATCAGCAAGCTCCTTAAAAAAGAGGAAAAATTCCAAAGGATGACTGTGTTATGTCAGAGCTGTAATTAAATTACTGAAACTTGTCCTTCCTATCCTGCTTTCCAAATTAATTTGTAACTCATCTCTTAACAGGCCACAAAATCTGCAGGCCACCTGCAAAAAATGGGATTATTTCCATTTAACAATGTTTTCTCACCAGAGATACAAAAGGAATGCCCCACAGAGTTAATCACAAATATCCATTGAGAATAAACATGCAAAATGTTACATCAACAGTGTTCCTACGTATGCAGCGCTCCAAGCTCCACTGCTATTAATAATATGTTCAGAAGGCATGGGTGTGCAAAGGAATGAAGATGTTCTATGCATATGTATATATATATATATATCTAATCATATATAACCTACTGTATAACCTACACGCTAGACTTTACATAGCACTGTATCAGTTTCATCCTACTGCTGCCTGCAAGACTCCCTTGGACTTAATTACATGCTAGAGGATCTTCACAGCATCAAGTGGTAAATACATTATTAAAAGGAAGAGCTTGGCAGTGGCACAAGCTACAATCAGGAGCGATAATGAGAAAAGGTTGGGCAACGGATCGTCTTTTGCCAAGCTCACCTGCCACCCGTGCATCCCAAACCGTCCTGGCTGCAGGTGGAAATCCAGTTAGGTCATTGGAGTGAGGGTGGATGTGTATCCACCTGAAGTTTATTTAGATAATAAACAGTTCCCGTGCAGAAAATAATCCTTAAAAGCGGAGTCCTGGGGATTTCTTTAGAAGAGAACCTGCCGTTGCTTTTGCCCCGAGGAGCAAAACAATTTGCTTGTGAGAGCTGGTGAGCAAGCTGCCTGCTGCTGGCTGCAAAGGAAGCAGTGCTGTGAATCACTGCAAAGGGTTGAACTCTGACCAAAAAAAAAAAAAAAATCACATTTTTTTCATGTCAAAGCTGGGTTACTTGGGTTACCTTTGGTACTGCAAAGCTGCTTTTGCCCCCTGCCTCCTCCCACCTCTCTGTTTTATTGTGTATAAAACAAGACCCCCTCTATGGAGGAGAGAAAACTCAGAGGAATGAAACCAGTTCTTGGTTCAGACCTGGTTTGGGGGCTTTTTTTTTTTCCTTTGCAGGTTTATAAACACCCCATGGGAGCTCAGCGTTACATATGTCCTATATAAAGCCCCATGGGTATCAGCTTTATGGATAGGTGCCGCGCGGGCTGTTTCATGGAGCTTCAACCGTTGCTGAAATATTTGCAGGAGCTTTTATCTGCGAGAGAAGTTACCTGGGTTTGACTCCTGACAGAGGGAAGATTTCATGATCGAGCAACCTTTAACACTTCACTGCCCTGCTAGCATGGAGAGCCAGCTCAGATCCCAGCGTGGGGCATTCCAGCCAGCGTTTGGCTTCAAGGCAGGAGAGAGGGTCCATCCAAACCATCCACTCCTGGTTTGCTGCAGTTTTTCTGCTGTTGGTCAGCATCCAGCAAGATGCAGTGCTTGGAGAAGGGATTTGCCATGCTCTCCTGGAGCCTGCTTCTCTGCTCGCTTCAACTGGGAAGAGCAGCAGCATCCCACCCTGGCTCAGCGCTTGGAGGATGCTCGGGTAGACCACTTATCCCAGGTGTGAGGGTGGACCATTGCTGGACACCTTAGAGCCTATACTCGATGCAGAAATGATATACGTACTTTCCGCCAGCTCGCAGCGATCAAATTACTGTTTACATACCTGGGTTCTGCTCCTGGAATGTGCATTGCATAGTCGCCTTTGCAAAATCTGGGTGCGACCAAAACCAGCCCAGCGTTCTCCCTCTCGGGACGTTGTCTTCCCGGTAATAACCCCAAATTTGCCTATTTGCTTTGTGGGTCCCAGGGTGATAGCTTAATATGGTCTCAATTTGTGGGCAATTTGAAATGCTGATGTTAATCAGAAATTTTAAGTGGCTGCTTCTGGGTGAGAGACGGAATGCCAAAATCAACATTGACCCGTTCAAGTCAATCTTCATTACAACAAAGCCGAGCATTGTCTGTTCTGACCACAAGCTTTGCATTGGGTTTCCTTTTTATTTCTTATTTATTTTTTGCTAATTTATGTCTGTATAGCAAACCACTCTAATATTTACTTATTTTAAAATCTGGTTTCTAATAAGTATATATTACACCTTTTTTCTGGGGGGGGGGGGGGCAGGATTTAGATTTGCTCAACGTGCAAATCCAGATCCAATAGATTTATTTTTTCTTTTTTTCTCAATTTGTTTTTAGTTTCTTAGTGCAGTCGAATCCTCTGCTCTTTTTTCATCTGAAAATAATAGCTTTTTCAGAGCACTCTGCTTGCTTTAAACACTGTATCTACCAGCTTGACCAGATTCCTCTTCCCTGTAATCAGCACAGATGTCGTACACCACCTTTCTTCTCTCTGGGTCTGAGGCTACGGTGATTTTAATGGGTTTAAAGACGACTTCAGCATTAATAACAGAAATGTTCATTTATTCCTATTGCTTCTGACAGGTTATGCAGATATTGCAGTTATTGTAACATTGTGCACGCTTCAGATATCAGATGTCCTTTGATAATTTTACAAGATGTGTTTTGCCTAATTATTTGGTCTCTAATTAATTCAGGCTCTCCTTGACGTCAGGGCAGCATGGGGTGCAAGTGCCGTGAATTCCCGAGAAGGGATTTAAATTCCTGGGCTAGCTGGTGCTTGCAGAAATAGCTCCTTCTTGTTTTAAATATAAACCCAACAGCATCTCTACCATCCATGCCCTGGCAGAGGTGGGGATGACCCAAGGCAATGCCCCTCTCCAGCCCCATCCCTGTTCTCCCAGGGTAAATCCTCAGTTTGGAACGCTGGAGGATATCCCTTGAAAGGGTTTGAGGAAGGAAAAATGGTGTGGACAGACCAAAAAAAGTGTCCCTTCGTGGGGATTTAATGTCTAACTGCAATTGGGGGTCAGGCAGAATTGCTCTTATTGCATTAGTTGGGTTGTTCTTGTTTGGTGCTAGCAAGCACAGTGGAAGGACTGAAATTCCTGAGTTGTTGTTTGTTTCATTTGGTTGGTTTTTTTTGTTTTGTTTTGTTTTCCTGAGACTACCTGGAGCAAAGGATTTATTTAAAAATGCCGACAGAAATAAGCAGAAATAGGGAAATGAAATAAAATGCGATGGAGGCGGAAAATAAGCAATGTTTCAATTTAACTGAAGGAAGAAAGCGGTACTTTCTTTTTTTTATTTTAAGATTTTAAGTGTTGAAAGTGGGAAGAGGCAAAAATGACTTGAAAAAAAACCCCAGAAAAGCTTCTCCTTCTTACCAGCGATGCTGGGTGCTCCCAGCTCTGCTTGCTGCAAGTTTTTCTGCAGGTTTCAAGTTGGCGTGGAAAGCCTTGGCATGGGGCTGCCTGGGTTTTGTTGTCCCCTTGCACAGCACCCGCGTTCAAACAAGACTTTGAGCTCTACGGCGATTTCAGTGCTGGGGAACGCGGTAATTACAGTCAGTACAATTGGTATTACACCAAGTTATTTTCTAATTGTACTGTGCTGGGTTTTGCAGGATAGAGATTATTTCCAAGTGAGTTACTCCTAGGAGCTTTCTGTAAGCCCTGGTTTGTGTGTTTGTCAGTAAACTCTGCATTTCCCAGCTTCTGTATGAGAAACACACCTTTTGTAGGAGGGTTGGCTTTGCAGGGAAGATGAGCCTTCCTGAAGCTCCAGCCTGGCATTGCTGGTGAGGGGCTTTCATGAGCAGCTCTGAAAATCTCTTATATCTTTCATTGGTATCAATGTTGGCCCCTTCTTGTTTTGTCTTTTCACCATGTCATCCCAAAAAGGAGCTGCTGCCATGACTTTGATGCCAAACAGACAACTAATTACAAGCAGAGGAATAAAATTTTTGTAAATTTAGACATCTTGCTGATTCTGGATGGAAACCATAAACTGGGATCTGAAGTCACTGCTCGGAGGTGAAGCAGACCTAGGCTGGTACCCAGGGAGTCTTAATAAGATTTTGAGTTCAGCAAGACCCTTTGCAGCCTTTTTGGGCAGATGTAGCTCATTTTCTGGAGTTACAGAGTGGTTTGGATTGGAAGGGACCTTTAAAGATCTTCTAGTCCAACCCTTAGGGTGGCTTTTAGATATCCCACGTTACAGGGTGATGCAGCTGATGGTCATCCTTCACTTTGCTGGGACATCCAGAGAAGGAAAGGGGTTGTTTCCCTTTCTTGCTTTTTTCACTTTCTCCGTTTCCTGGGTTTTGCTTCTGACTGAAGACCCAGGGATAGGCAATGCTACCTATGCCTTGACTGCAAATGAATCGTGTGCTCTGTCAGCTGGTCAGCAGGCTGTACTCCTCACGTTGCTCTTGAATTGAAGGAGATGAATGTGGTTGTGTGCAGAGACATTATTTTACAAGTAAGGAAAATTGTCCCAGTCATACTTATCAAGTTTGTTGCTTTTTTTTTTTTTTT
>VZTO01021626.1:37291-77186 GCA_013400615.1 Syrrhaptes paradoxus
TAGTGCAAATTGAATATTTACTTAAGCAAAATGGAACTGTGGTTATTTTTAATACCGCCAAAGAAGTGAGATAAACCAAGGGACCCTTCCAGATGGAAACCACGGGAGGAAGGGGAGTTGCGTGGTTGGATGCTTCTGCTTTGCATGGTGGAGGACCAGAGTTTCCCCTGGAATAAGCAGCTCACCCTCTCACAGGATCTGGGCTGAAAGGCCTTAAGACCTTGAGAATTACTGACACAGGAAACATGGTAACAGTACTGAAAAAGGGATAAAAGGAACAGGACCGTAGTAATTCAGTTAACAATATGTTCGACAGAATACATTCATAACTCTTTCTACTTGGGGACACAATTTGCTTGCTGTATTATGCCAGTAGAGATAACCCTTAATTCCTTTCCTATCCTGTTTTTGAATCATTTTGTTAAACAAAGGCCTTTGAGTCCTCTTTTGTTGCGGAGAACAAATGGTGAGATTTTGGGGACTGTAGCTACTTTTGTTATTCACAAATTCCAGAGCCTTTCAAAATTCTTCATCATTCACATTCTGGTCTTCACCAGACAATCATTCATTATGTCAGCAGCTGCCCGGGGAGTCTCACTTTAGCTCATTCAGCCAAATAATAAGCATTGGGACAACTGCTTCTGCATTAAAATAATAATAAAATAATAAATAGAGGTCCTTGCATGCGCAGAACAACGTAGCTATCTTCTGCTTTCTGACACATCCCTGCCTAGAAGTTGGTGATCAATTTGGAGAAGGGGATTTTGCTCAGCATCTGCGTTGAAATAAACCTTGAAATTATCTTTTTCTGAAGGATGTTTCGATGTGGCCACAGTTGCAGAAGGCTTTATTTTTCCCGATGAATCCTTGTGCAATTGCCCTGCTGGTTTCAGTGGGAGGTAACACTTAGGTTCTGCCCAATTTCTGGGTGTTTTAAACACCTTGTCTTACTTCTCAGGCATCTTTTTTTACATTCTGGTCATTCTGCAGGAGGATTTGTGGGGCTCACCTGCCATGCCTTTGCAGGTATATGTGCATAGAGATGCAGAGATAACAAAGCCCAGCAAGCGAAGTGGTTAATCTTGATGTGGAAGCAGGATTGCAAATGCATGACAAGCACCGTGAGTTTGTGTTTTTTTGGTGCAACCGTTTTATTTTTTGAAGTGAGCGCATCTGCGGAGCTAATAATAATTTAGCGTGATGCTTTGTTCTTCCTCTTTAATTAGGATAAGGAACGTAATTTACAAAGTAAAGCGGGATTATTCCATCCATCTCCTGTGCAAACAGTTTGCACTAGCTTCCTGCGCAGATGTATGCAAATACAAACGTCCCATCCCAGTGCAAGGTAGCAACGCTGCCATCTCCCCGGTATCAGACTAATCCATGCTGCCTTTATCCAGATGTTGTGATGTCCCAAAATCTGAAGTGATACAGCCTGCCGTTCGTCTGAGTGGACTTTACATCCTGATTCAGCTGAGCAAAGGAAAGCTGCCCATGGCTTTTCAGGCACGTATCTCTTTCGATGCATCAGCCTGGCTGCGTGCGATGTTGCCACCTTTTGCTGAACCTTTCCCGCCTGCACAAAGAGAGCCACATGCCACTGAAAACCGCTATTGATTGTGTGGAAGCCGCTCACTCTCTTGGAGGAAGTAATTTAGATGTTTATGGGAGATGCGTGAAAGAAAATTTACTAGTTCTCTTTTTTTTTTTTCTTTTTTTTTTTTTTTAAGTGGGTGTTGAGGACTATATGGACACTAGCTAGTGGTAAGACTGGGTCTGAAAAGGTTCAGTAAGGATTTTCTCTCTGACCATGAATACAAGGTCTGCACAAAGGTTTCTCGTTGTCCCACCCAGCTGGCCAGGCTCCTTTTCATAAACACACTGGGTAACAAAAAAAAAGAAAAGAAGAAAAGCATTTAAATGGTGTTTGTGGCTGGTGTTCTTCCTGATGAAGCGCAAAGAGCTTGTATTTGAAAATGACATAATTTGTTTTTAAATATTCAGCCAGCAACAGGAGCCCCATGTATCCTGCCGTCTCCTCTGCGCCTCGCTGACCGGGGCATTGCCTTTCCAACCCGAGACCGAGCTTTGATCTACACACTCTCTACTATTTCTTGCCACGACTATGCTGGAGCCTCTTCATTTTTAAGGTCAAATCATTTCTCAGCCTATTTATTTTTCTTTTTTTCCCTTCTTCCTTTTTTTTTTTTTTTCCAGTCAAGGGAAGTGTCCTCAACTCTTGCACCCTTGGAGGAGGAATTGGGTTTTCCTTTCTCCTTGAAGAGCTGCTGGCCCAAGGGAGCCCACTCTTACCACAGCATCCTTTCGACAACACAACTACGAGTTGTTTTCCTGCATGGTTTGTTGGGGTGTTTTTTTGGGGAGGGAGTGGTGTTGGTGGTGATCTGAGCTTCATAAACCCTTGTGCAACTCCGAACCCAGCCAACAGGCTTGTCCCATCCTCATGAGCCACATTCCTAAATTGTCACATAGCAAGAGCCTTCTCCTCCCTCCTTCCACACCCTCTGTACCCTCCAGTTTGGCTCCTAGCCTTATTCCTTGTATTTCCACACCTCCCTACTTAAACCTCTGCAGATGAGGCTCTCAGCCTACGCCTTCTCATAGCTGATGCATCTCCAGAGGGTACGGTTTTGATGACTTTCAGGTGGCCTGGGCCCCATCTTCATGTCCAGGAGCTCCAGCCTGGTTATTGGTAAAGTAGCTCTTAGTCACTCCCCTGCTGCTTGTTCTCCTCTCACTCATTTGTCTGCCCAATCTTTACTTTTCTGAGTGATTTTCCACTCTTACTGTGGTTTTGCCTTTACTGCGGTGCTTGAGAGCAAGTTGGGAAAAGCCACTTTTTCCCCTGGCACTGGCCTGGAGGAGCATCGGAGAGGTGGTGTGGGTGGTGGCTTCTCTTGGGTGAAGTCTCTGCTGGGCTTCCCATAAGAGTTTTACCCTGAAGGGCTCTTCCAGCAGTTCTTTCAGGCAGTCTTTGTGAATCTACGTTAAAATCCCCTCTTCTCCAGGACACCCAAGGCACACGGCAAACTGTCTGCATGGGCAAAGCTAAATGTGTCTTACACTTGTGCTAGATATGCTCAACTTAAAAAAAAAAAAACAAAAACAACAAAAAAAAATGGATTCTGATGGGGATAGGTTCTTCTGCAAGGTTTCCCCTTTAATTTTTCAGCCAGGTTTTTGGGTATAAACTTCCTGAAAAGCTCAAGTGATGCCTGTCTGTGCCATAGCTTTGCCCACTGGGAACAGAGGGGGCTGCTCCATCAGCCTGCAGCCGTGCCACCCCAGGAGGTGGAGGGATGGTGGCAGGTAGGCAGGGGGTTTGCAGCTCCTCACATCCCTCCTTTGAGGGCTACATGAAGTCTGTTGAGTGGCAAAGCATCAGGACCTTCCAAATGAGAAGGTTACCCATAAACCTGTACAACGTTACCCTGAAATGTGGTTTCCCCTTGGCAAACCTACCTGTCAGCAAGGGCTGTGCCCACAGGTCATGTAAGAAGGTTTCTCCATTCGTCAGTTCTCCAGCATCTCCATCCTAGTGTTTCGGGGGACAGCTCCTCGAGATGGGGTTACAAGGACATACCGCACAAAATGTTGAGTGGCAAAGCATCAGGTTGCAGCAGCTTTCCCACAAATTAAACTTATTATGGGTACAGGAGGCAATAGCTTATCTGCCAGCCCCATTACTAGAACGGACATGCCGTAAGCATGCATGAAATACACTCTTTAAAGACATATAAGGATGTCTGTGTTAAAATCTGTACCTGTTTGGTCACAGCATGGCACACGAGCTCTTCTTTGCATTTCAGCAAGCCGAGAGCTGCCAGAGAGATGGCTGAGGATGGGGTGGGGGACAAGGAGCAGTTGGTAGCACATCCCCTGGTTTCCCTACACTCCAGCATCCCTTTTCCCTGCAGCTGTGGCTGCTGTGTGCAGATGTGGCCCAGTCCTCCAGGTAGGGGAGAGCTGCCGCGCTCTCTGAGGAGCAGCTGCTCCTAAACTGGGATTTTCCTCCCCTGTATCCCCCAGCTCTGAATCTCAACGATACCTCCTCGCAGGGTGTCTGCCTTTTCCAACCTTTCCAGCACAATTCTTGCTTGTCGGGGAGTTATTTCTGTTTTCTTCTCCATTAATGATGCCATGCTCTTATTTTTGGGAGCCTCTCTGCAGTGTTTGTAGCCAGTTTAATTTGTCTTTAAGGTGCTGGGTGGCCCATGAAACCAGACATCCCTTTTTCTTCCCCTGTTCAGTCCTTTCACACATGAACTCTGAGCTGTCTCTCAGGATCTCCTGCATCTGATCCGTCTTGATTTGAGTTTTCATGTTAGTGGGGAAAAATACCTTTTAAATCTTGTATTTTGCACTTTACTTACCAAGGTCCATATTTCTCCCTGTTACCTGCCTTAGGTCTAGATACCAGCTGACTTCAAAGGTGTTTGACTTCTTGACTTGTGAAATTTGGTCATAAGGACTTCGATCCTCTCTTTGGTTTCCTACATCTGCTTTTATGTTGGGGTTATACATGCCTCCTGTGTCTCAGCCGTGGCTGAGAAACTAAGAAATGTCCCCATGGTGTAGGGGTGGATTTAGTTTTCGTGTATTTCTGCTTCTTGGCTATTAGGAAACCTCGTTTCTTAGAGCAACTGGTGGTCTTTGCTAACGTGTTTCACCCAGGGAGGAAAGGCAAACCTCCATTAGTGTCTTTTGTTAATCAAGCATTTTGGCTGAAATGAGAGGCTTACTCTAAAGCCCTATTTTGGGCTGTGTGGAGAGCAGGACCTCCTGCATTGTGGTTTAAAAGCTGCCCGGTAGGGATTGTGCTTTCAAGTGGCAAACCCCTACTTTTCTAGGGTTTGCACCTTTGGTAGGTTTACTTTCAACTACCTGAGTTTACCCATTAACACTGTTTTTACAGATTCTGGTCCTTACTCCAGTACCCTTCACACATCCTTCTCCCGATCCTGATGTTAGGTTTACAGGTGGCAGAATATTTTTTTGGAATGAGGAAGTTATTTAACTGAGAAAAAAAATTTCTTATTTTTTTAAATGAGAGGCTTAGGGGAAAGATAATTGTTTCACATTCTCTAAAATGTGATCATAATCTTTTGTTGTTGCAGCTTCACAAAATACTGAAAAGTGAATAATCATCTTTTGGTAATCGAGGAGAAAATGAGTCATTATTTGGGTTAATATGTTTTAAACAATGAAAAGAAGCAAGGTTGGCTTTTTGCATCCTGTAGCACCTGCATCTAGGGCTGTTGGCCTCCTGCAGCATCTTTGGCCCCTGCTTAACTGTCAGCTATTGGAGTTCAAGCACTTTTTTTTTTTCTTTTGAGCAAAGGGCAAAACTGAACCAAAACCTCATTCAAACTGGTGTGGGTTTGGTTTTTTTTTTGTTGTTTTTTTTTTTTCTTAGACCAAAGTGGAGCAGCTTTGGCCATAAATCGCCTGAAAGATGTTTTGGTTCAACTCCCTGTTTTCTTCAACAGAACATGATAATGGAGGTTTTAATTTTGGCAGTACTCTTGGTTTGACCACGTTCCTTTTGCTGCTTCCTTATCCATCACCAGCGACCTCAGGATGTCCTCAGAGCCAACGCTGGACCACCCTTTGCCCCTTCTGCTTTTTTCCACCCTGTTGTTTTGAGTTGTTCCCAAAACTATGTGGGATCTCCGTGATCCCACATAGGGTACTGTGGAAAGATGCCACATGTCCTTTCTGTAGGACAAAACCCATTTCTGAAAATAGTCTTTGTGCATTTGGCTGAAGGATAAAATACCCCCGCGGTGGTGGTCTCAAACCAATCTAACGAGAGAGGAAGTAGAAATTAAATATATAGATTTCAAAGGAGCAAACCCACCCCACGCTCGCAGTCCAGGGCACTTAACATCCTTCCATTTGGACCCGTATGGCCACATTTATTTAATCTGCCTGCGTCCAGGGACGGATGTACTGCCAGGGACTCTGTGATGTCTAGCTCCACAATTAGCCCCGTCTCTTGCCCTGATGAGATGCCGGCGGCACATCCCCTTTCCCGGCGTTGTGGGGGCTTTCTGGCATCTCCCACCCGCAGGAGAAGCTGCAGCATTGTCCCACATCTGTGCCGTCCCCCTGGTAATATGTAAGATAAGCACCCTGGATATCAATAAGTAAAATTTTTTAGCATCCTGACTTTTAGTGATTTATTGCCATGAGGAGGGTGGTTGCTCTGAATGCTCTCTGTTGGCTGTGTTCCTAATGAGGGCTATGGCTGGAATCACCCCCCCCCAGCTCACGATGGCACTTTTACTGCTGATTTCAGCAATAAGCTAGAATGAGATAATTTTGCAAACCCTGAGCATCGTCACTGACATGTCTTTAGTGTCACTAGGCAAGGTGTATTTTTTAGGTATGATAAGTTTTCTACATCCAAACAAAGCAAATAGCAATTTTATTTATTTTTTTTGCTTTTGGTTGTAACCATATTTTTATTTTAGTGATTTTGTGTAGGTCAGGAAAAAAATAAATCCCATTTCTTATGCAACTTAGCATGGAAAGGATTGGGAATGCATAGAATAGTTTAATGCACATGTCAAAAACTATTCTGAGAAGCAAAGCAGTCACAAAAGAATATCCAAAATCTTCAGAAAAGCAGGAGAACCCAAGCAGCAATATGTTTGAAAGGAAACCTTCTTCTCCACAGCATAAAATTCCTCAGTAGAACTGTTCTTTCTAAGTTCTTCTTATTACAGTTTGTGGCTTTGTTTAGGATCAGATTGCCTTCATCTTGTGGGCTCGTGCAACTGGAGTTTATCAGGATAGAGTGACATCAAAGTGTTTGCATATTCATAAATTAGTCTTTTTAAGGCTTCCCAGAGGGACTCTTAGCTATGCTTAGTCTGTTTATCCACTCAAATCCACCGCTACAGTGTTTTAAAACTTGAAATCCTAACTGCATCTGAATTTCACCGTGAAATAAAATATTGTTAAGCGAGGACACATGTTAGCAATCAACACACGGGCTTTCAAATGAGCCCTTGTGCTGCAGGATGGGAGCTGCTTCCAGGGAACTATCGACAGACCCTTGATCGGTTGAAGCCCAGGGCGCTGAAATCCATCAGAGGGTAACGCAGAACAGATTTTGGAGGTGCTCAGTGTTTCTCAGCCATGGACCAAATTATTTCAGTATCTTAATCGAGCTTCATCGGGCTTGCCATAAATCATGACATGAGTAAGATGCCGAGGTAGAAGCAAGAGGGAGAATCTGCTGAAATTGTGCGTCTGGAGCTATCACAGCTTTTTTTTTTTCGCAGCGCCAAGGCAAGTCTCTGCCTGCCCCCGAGTGCTGATGTTCTGCCTGGCTCCACATTTTCCACGTAGGAACAGGGGTCTTGTTGCATTGTTCCTCTTATCTCAGCCCTTCTCATTTTAATACGAGCTCTGGCCAGTCTGTAGCGTTGCTGATTGGTTTTGTTCAATTAACAGACGCTTTCATGTTACAGAAATGAAATTTTTTTTTTTTTTTCAATTTTATTTTATTGCTGGGTAGCCGAACTGGCCAACTGGGGATGAACTTTTCAGGAGATAAGAAGGAGTGGATTAAAGTTAGGAGTCACGACTGTGATTTTCCAGCAGACCGGAGATCTTGTGGGTCACACTTATTAGAAGCTCAACTGGGGGCTTTTTTTGAAGAGGCTTCATTTTTAAAGGGCAAATAGACAACACTTTCAAAAAGAAGAAAATTATTCTGATGGTAAATAGCTTTGCATGATAAAAGGAACTGCTGCTTTTGAAACAAGCAACTAGATGATTAAAGATACTTGTTATAGTAGAGAGGCATAAAAATCATGAGATGTGCTGCATTACAATGAGAGGGGGAAGCCCTAGGAAAAGGGCTACACCACTGCAGAGTGGAAGAGCTGGAAGCAAAGGCGCAGGAATATCTTTGGAAAAGTCTGGTATGGTTGGCTGGCGTTAGAAAAGGAGGAGCACCCATCTGTTCTTGACAGCAAGTGACTTGTGAAGCGAGCAGGTAAAATTCTCGTTTCATTTTTTTAATACTTAATAGGAATTCTGTGATTTGTAAAGCTTCGGGCCATGTCTTTTTTTTTTTTTTTAGTATCTATATGTATTTTTATTAAATTGAAATTATTTCTACTTCTAAGCCGCTCTGAAGTTCCTTAATTCATTTGGCATGCCTTTGCCAGTACAATAGCAGAATAATAAGAGAGACCTCTGATCCTGGTGTGCGCACATTCTACTTTACTGTCTTGCAGCCTGCATTTCTTAGCGGTACTCTTATCTTCTTCTCCTCTAAAGCAATACAATTTAACTTTGCAGGCCCTGTCATCCAGCGGTAATTTTCTGTCGCTGCAGGATACCAATCCCGTGTTTGCTACTCAGATGCATTTTTTTTTACCCTGTTAGCATGCATCGTTGTTGAAGGACCTATGTACATGAGGGATCCATGAGCTGAGTTTCTGAAGGCTGAATTTGCTGTCTTGTTCAAACATTCAGCACCACTTTTTTTTGGTGTTTATTTTCTTTTGGCCCTTGTCTTCTATTTGCTTTGTGACAGTTTGAAAAATAGGCAAAAGTGAGAAAAAAAACCCCCATCTTCTGACATTTCCCTATTTTGAAATGCTGTTGGTAGTTCTTGTACTAGGTTTGCATGGGATCATTTAATATAGTTTTCCCTAGATCACAGTTTTATTTCTTTACCCATTGATGACCAAATTAGGTTTGATTTGATCTTGTACTATGGTAGAGGAAGAAGATTGGAGAGAACACAAAAAGGACTCAAGAACAGTTAGATCTGGAAAAAAAAATGGGTATAAGTAAGAGGACTTAAATACCTCTGTAAGCTTAAAGAAAACGAAATAAACACAAAATCAGAGAATAAAGAGAAACAGCAGATCTTATGCGGAACATTGAAATGTTCCCATGTGCATAAACTTTGTTTTTTGCTGGTGGATGTGGGAAATCAAGTCAGTAGAGCTGTGGATTTGTGAAAGGTCAGAATTTCACCTGTTACGTCTGGGACTTTCTCTTGGTTTATTATTTGGGATGTTGGGCTTGTGTATAGGCTGGATCTTTGGGTGGGGAGGCAGATGTTTGGAAATCTGTGCCTCCTTGCTATACTGCAACGTAGTATTATTCAGTGACTTAGCAACAGAATTTACATTTTTTGTGATTGTATGTGATTTTTACATTAGCTATTTTCAAGTTTGTCTTCATTTTTAAAACACAGAGCAAGTCCCACGCACGTGCCTGATTCTCATTTTCTCCCCCTGCAAGTAAAACAGGCGTTTGGCCAGGTCGAAGCCCCGTGTTCCCAAGCTGTGTTGGCAATTCATACGTTTGCAAAGCCACTCCATCTGCAGCAAATTGTCCTGGCCAGAAGGTTCCCATGGAGATTTGGGAGCGTTTGTGCAAGGCTTCTTGAGCAACCTGGGCTAGTGGGAGATGTCCTGCCCATGGCAGGGGGCTTGGAACTGGATGATCTTTAAGGTCCCTCCAACCCAAACCATTCTATGATTCTGTGATTCCCACCCTGCCCACTCCTTCTGCAAACGTAACTGGGAAAGGAATCCCTCCTCAAGAGCCTATTTTTTTTTCTTTGAATGTTTTTAGAGCATGTTGTATTTCCTCACCTCAAAGCTAGTCTTTTTTTTTTTTTTCTTAAAAACACAAAGGGCTCAAAGTGAGTAGCAACCCGTGACAACAGGGATGCTGCAAGAAGCCCCACCAGCCCTTCCCCTTTTACAAAGGTAGCGCTGGCATGGGGTCACAGCTGAAAGCCATGGTACCCGGCATGGGTGGAGGTGAAGAAGATGGAGGGGAGCACTGCGAGACCATCATCTGCAGCAGGAAGAGCTGTTATTACCTGGCTCAGGGAATTTTAATTATGGAAAGATGGGATCAAAGGAAGAGCAGTCTGGGCAAGTTGTCTTTTTTTTTTTTTTTTCATGCAAAGCACATCGCCTGAAATAAATTTGGGATGGAGGAATCAAATGGTAATTAAAACGATGCAGCAAAACGTAATGATGAAATACAGTTCCTCAGGGGCTCTGTTTCACTGTAACGTGTACCTTTAAAAACACGAGCTTCAGGGGGTAGGAATCGTAGCATCTCTCTGTGCAGGCTTTTATTTAACATGGTTGGGTAAGCTATTGAATTCCTACTCCCCGCCTTTGGCTTCGCTGTGTACTATATGTTCTCCACAATACCTCAAGCTGAAAATTGATCTCTGGTCAATACTGTGCGATGATTCGACCCGCTCCCGTAATCAGCGCCGCTCGGTGAATGAAATTCACCATGGGAGGCCTGATGATTGTCTCCGCCAGGACTGACCCAACTGAAAGGGCTATCAGGCTGTCTGAATTCGGACGCTTTGGACAATTGCCATCAGGAATTATCTGTGCTCCCAGAAAGGGCTAAATTGAGCAGAGATGAAGTGCTGGTGTTTATTGATTCCTTTTTTTAAAAAAAACTTTTTTTTTTTTTCCTGTTTTTCTTTTTTTTTTCCCCTCCTCTGCTCTTGACTAGGTAGAGCAGAGGCAGCTTTAGCTCCATGCTCTGGGCGTTGAGATAGCATTGCGGCAGCGAAGATGAATCTTTTCTGACCCCGTGTCAAATTGTCTGCAGCGCACACCGGAAGATTTCAGGGAGGCTTTTTAAGGAAAGACCATTTGTCAAAAGTGCTGCGGCATGTAAAACAGGCTCACGCTCCTCTCGGCTTCATGCTGTGGGCAAGGTAAACCCAAAAAGTGCTGCAGACCGGGGCTGAGCGCTTCTCAGTTGGTGTATCACGTTCTCGATTTGTGGGTACAGGGAAGAGAAGTCTTCAAGTGCTGGCTTAGAGAGGGGTTCACCCTCCAAATGGGGTTTCCATTAGGTAGGATACCCTCGTCTTTCCTAGGAATCTTTCTGGAGCTGTTCAAGCAGAAGGGACATTTTACGCCAGCACAATGAAGGGCTTGTTAGCAGCTAATAATATTTGAACATTTGACCCATGCTTAGATAATGTCTTTTTTTTTCTCTTAACCTTTGTACAGGAGTACAGAAAGTGGGGTGGGTTTTTTTTTTCCTTGCCTTACCGATATAGAAATAGAAATTTCAATATATATAGAAATTTCAATCCCACCTATATTGGGAAACCCTATTTTCTCCTACAGGACTGCATGACAGTGATCGTTGTTAAAGTGTATTTAACATAGCGATAAGGAATGAAATGCAAGTACCAAAACCGTATTTACTTCACAGGCTATTTTTTAAAGTCAGTGTGGATCAGGGGGTGTCAAGCTTTAATCACAGAAAACCAAAGTAAGGCTCATTGGTGAGACGACACCACCGTGCACCGTTGCCTGCCTGCCCAGACAGCTTTGTGCCCCGACAGTGCATGGTGCAGGCTCACTAATGGCACAGTTTCTCTTCCCCAGTGGCAAATCTTTTGCCTCTGACTTGAGAACATGGCCTGAAATCTTAATTCCCTGCAAAGCTCCCATTGACAGGTGTGGACACTGCTTCAGCTCTGTTTGATGGAACGCGGTGCAAGCTTTAGAGGCATTCAGGCCAAGGTCTCTTCACCAAGTGCCTTGTGCCTGTTTGTCACCAATAACCTCTAGTCTTTTAATAGAGTTAAAGCTTCGTGGGCAGGCTCTGTCCTTGCTTAATGCCATGGCATTGTTCCCGCTGGCTTCAAAAGGAGGAGGCACTTAGACTGGGACTCACAAAGACCCTTAGAGCCTAAGTCCCATTCATTTCCTGATTTCGGTGGGACTTAGAGTCTTAAATCCCTTTGTGAATCCAAGCCCTAATGCTCTACTATCTAGGCACAAGCATTAAAAAGAGTTCTCTTTTTATCCTCTTAGCATGGTAAGCCTGGCAAGTGGAGCTCCTTATTATCTTCCCTGTGCTCCTGAAATAGGCTGAAAATGTGTGTAGCTGTTTAAATATGTAAGTTACCTTCTTACTTGAGTCTGGATTATCATCTCTTTTCCAGAACTACAAAAACAAACAGGTCTTAGATGACCAAGCTCCTTTCCAGGGTGAAACTCTGCAGGATGGGTGTAGAGAATGGGTAACCTGCATGATGGGAAAAGAGCACATCTTTGCTTTAACCCCTTTCTGTCCTTCTCCCTTCCACCCAGCTTGGTCCCTTGGGATGCCCATGAAAATCATCTAGGTGCCAAACCCTTTCCCTCTTGGTGACCTCGCTTTGGAAGAGCCCTGTGCTGTAGTATCCATGAGAACATCATCCACAGACCTTGTGCAGAAGCCAGGTCTGGTGTGGCCATAAAAATCCAACCCTCTGTAAGAAACCCTCATAATAGCCTCTTGCTCTCATTATTTCAATGCCAAATGAGGTTTTTGGTTTTTTTTGCATCTGCTTGCTCATTTCCAAATCTATTGATGATGGGCCCGGTGCTCAGCTGATGCAAATTAGCTTAGCACCACTGAAATCAGGTCAGTGGCTGTGTTGATTTATCTCATCTGAGGAGCTGATATAGGCTCTCTGGTTTCTCTGCTGTTAAACTCTTTTTCCCTTTGTAGCCGTTTTCATCTGCTGAAGAGTGATGTGAGTCTAGAAATGATTTTGATAGTCTGAGTAAAAGAAAGAGCTGTATGATGTGTTCAATCAAAAGTAAATAATATATAGGCTTACAGAGGATCTAATGATTAGATGTTGGCATATATTCATGATAGATTAGGAATCCTTATCCCATTAATGGGTCAACTTTTAGCCTCTGTGATAAATAGCTCTGATTGACAGAGAAGCAAAATGATGAGATGTATTCTTTTTGCTATGATGTTCCTAGGAAACTAGGGATGTCTAGTTATGAAAAATCCTTTCAGCAAAGTAAAAAAAAAAAAAAAACAAAAAACCCCCAAAATTGATCTACAGTTAGCACAGGGAACTACTAGAGAGCTGCTGCTCAAATCTTACCATGTACAGCAAAGCATGTTTGCAGCAGGTAAGGCTTTAATTTAACAGATTTTTGTGTCTGTTTTTAAATCCATAAAATACAAGGACTTGCCATCTTCTGTTGTTCCAGAGAGGAGCGAGGTGGTAATAGATCCGACGTTGATGGGAATAGGGAACGTAGTATGGCCTTACATTTAAGGCCAGGGGTGATGCTGCTGGGCTTAATTCTGCTCCACCCGTAGCAAGCCAGCCTGCCAAGCCAGGATGAGCTTCTCCAGGGAGCACTACCCAAACCATTCTGTGATTCTCCATGCTTGGTATCTGTTTGATTGCCTCCTATATCATTTGCATCCTAAAATCCTGAGAGAGGATTTTTTGCAGGGCAGCTGGAGGGATGCTTTCCTTTTCTTTGCCGAGTTCCTACCCTTCAGTAGCAGAAAGCAACGTTCTGGGAGGATGCNCGTGGCCTTACATTTAAGGGCCGGGGTGATGCTGCTGCTGGGCTTAATTCTGCTCCACCCGTAGCAAGCCAGCCTGCCAAGCCAGGATGAGCTTCTCCAGGGAGCACTACCCAAACCATTCTGTGATTCTCCATGCTTGGTATTTGTTTGATTGCCTCCTATATCATTTGCATCCTAAAATCCTGAGAGACGCTCAGCATACTCGATTTTTTGCAGGGCCTGAAAGAGGATGCTTTCCTTTCCTTTGCCGAGTTCCTACCCTGCAGTAGCAGAAAGCAACATTCTGGGAGGATGCACAAAGTACCTAACCGCGGTGTTTAGCAGCACTGGCACAGACATCAGAGAGGGGAGGGCTGGCCTTGCGGTAGGCTCCAGACTGCAATTCAGGTGACCTGTGCTCTCTTGCCATTGATTTTTCATCTGACCTTGCACGAGGCGCGTAACCTCCTCCTGCCCCGGTTGGCCACCTGCACCGCAGGGACAGCACTACTGCCTCTTTCATGGGCTTTGTCCTCAGACATATTGAATATATATTCCTCAGGGCAGAAGGGGTTTTACTACATCTGTGTAGTACTTAGCGGGTAGGTTAGGACTCCGCTGGGATTTTTGGGTAGTACAGTAATAGTAGAATAAGGAATGATATTTTGCACACTGTTTTCCTCCCACGTTATCACCATTGCCATCCTAACCCTTTTTCTGCCTATAAAGCTACACTGTTGGCTTTGAAACGGTCTCCTGTGACCATCTGTCTGTGCAGCCATTGACAGGTGATACGTAGCTTCTGCAACCCATGGGCATTTTGCATTTTTATTTCGTTACCAGTTGCAGGTATGTTGATTTGGGAATTATCCCAGTCTGTAAACTTGTTATTTGCTGAAGCTGTATTAAAAATTCATTGGAGTAGCAAAAAAAACCTGAAAGAAGAGTTAACCCGGCGTGACCTTGAGAAGTTTAAGGTGTTATTCCACTATCAGAAATAATCTCTGAAGCTTCTGCAATCTTAGTCGCGTCCTGGCTTGAATGGGTATACTGGAACAAAACCTTAAAATGCTTGTTTGAAAAATCTATAATTTAGGCTTGCTGGGGAATGGTTGTAGAATGTATTAGACTGAGTGGCCTTTAAATATATATTTTTTTTTTAAAGCAAATTCATCTGGTTCTCAGAATTGCTTTCTGTAGAAGTGCCAATTGCCATGACCAACAGGGCTACGAGTATTATTTTAAAAGTGATTAGAGATTAATTAAACAGAGCTTCATCGTCTGATGGAATAGTTAAAATATACATTTGCTTTATTGTAAGTTGGCAATAAAAAGGATGTATATGTTCTCGGTGGTCAAAGGCGTTGTCACGTATTGTAGAGGCAGTGTGGCATCCAGTTGACTTGTTGGCAGCTTCTGCAGCTCTTCTCCTCATCACTATGGTGGTAGCATCTTTCCTGATAACGAGAAGCTTGGATCCCTCTATTTAATCCCAGAGTCTAAAAGATGAAGCTTTTCTATCCCAAATTGACATAGGGAGAAAAAAAAAAAAGTCTTCGTCAGGTCTGTGTTTGACTTTCACTGGCAACTTCTCCTCCAACTGTTTGTTGCTAAAATGTGCGCTTGTCGGGGGTGGAGAGCAGGGTTGTAAACACATGATGTTCTCCAAACATCAAGCAAATCTGGTGTTCCCCCCACTCCCTATTTTAAATCACAACCGATTTTTCTTGAACCTCATGGAAATAGTTTGAAAATCCCTGCTGTATGCCTGTAAAGGGTAAACATAAGATCCTGTGAGCTTATTTAAATCAAGGTCTTGGCTGCTCATATTCAGAATGGTGCTTTAGTTTTACCTTCCGTAATTTTTCCTTTTTTTTTAAAAGTAAATATTCCTATTCCACCTTCTCTTGGAATTAACAATGTCTTTATCATTACTGATCAAGAATTCCAGTAATGAAAAATCACCTGAATTTTTAAAATGGTTCCACTTCATGCTTGCTTTCTGCTTCTTTTTTCCCCCTTTGCTCTTGCTGGAGGGATTATAAATGCATGAGAAAATGTATGGCTATTCAGGTCAAATTATCCTTCAGCACTGATTTTTATGTTTTGAATCTTGCTCTGATATCCATATGTCAGAATTTTGGAAGCTCAACTTTTCTGATCCTGAACGTCACTTCATATTTTGACTGCAGGGAACAACTGTAGCCTTCGAGGGACAGGAGCAGAAACAGTTTTGTAAGCACAGGAAAAAAGCAGCTGGGATGCTGCGTGCATGTTCAGTTTGCAAATTGTGTGCTGAGACAGGCAAAGGCACTGGATGTAGCTCCACACCCGAAAAGCCACTAGTCTTGGTGCATCCTTGCTGCTACTCTTCACCATGGCTGGCTTGTTATTCCTGGAGCTGAGGTCAAACGTTGTGTAACATGCCGCTTACCGTCTTCAGCGATGCTGTTGCTCCTTCAAATACCCAGGTGCCATCCGAAGTGCTGCCTGGGGGCATCGCATCCCACCAGCTGCTTCAAACAGGCTCCTTTATCTTTTATTGTTTCGTGGCGTTTCCCTTCTCCTTGTGCGAGGAGAGGTGATAGCTGGAGCTATTTGAAATCCTGTAGGGAAATTCTGTAGGGGAAAAAAAGGTGGAGAGCCCTTGGTGGAAAGGTGAGCTCAATTCTTGGAGGACTCCACGCTGAAGCAGGTGGCTGTGCCTGAAGCAGGCTGTGACTCCATGGAAGGGACCCACACCGGAGCAGTTAGTGGAGAACTGCGGCCTGTGGGAAGGACTCTCGTCAGAGAAGTTTGTGAAGGACTTTCTCCTGTGAGAGGGACCCCACGCTGGAGCAGGGCAAGGCTGTGAGGAGTCCTGCCTTGACGGAGGAAGAAACAGCAAGAAACAACATGTGACAAGTGACCACAGTCCCCATTGCCTGTCCCCCGTGCTGCTGGAGGGGAGAAGGTAGAGAAATTCGGAGCAAAGTCTTTGAGGCCAGGAAGAAGGGAGGGATGGGGCTAAGGTGTCTTTTGAAGATGTGTTTCTCTTTCTCACTAATCATACTCTGTTTTTTTGATAGGTAACAAATTATTAGGTTTTTTTTTCCCAATTTGAGTCTGTTTTTTGCCTGTGACCACAACTGGTGAGTGAGGCCTCCCCACCCTTGCCTCGGCCCACGAGGTTTTTACCTTTTGTTCCCTTGATTCTCCTCGAGTGAAGGAGTGAGCGAGTGGCTGCGAGGCCTAGTTGCTGTCTGGGCTTAAACCACGACATTGCTGTATCTTCTTATTAAGATCTGAGTAAGAAAACAGGCCTTAGGTGGTTGTAAGATGTTGCTGTACACTATTTCTCCTAAACTGCTAGAGTTTATCCTTGCCTCAGGCAATGCAGCGTGCTGTAAAAGCGTATGAGTAGGGTTGTAAAAAAAAAAAAAAAAAAAAAGGAAGGAAAAAACCCCTTCATTTTGTTCTAGCCTTAAATGCAGAAAGATGGCACAAAAATCCAGTGTAAACCTTTAGGCAGTCTATGCCTTTATTACAGCCCTTGAAAATAATTCAACAAAAAAGCAAAGCAGCATGATTTGGAGTGAATACGAGTGAAATGCGGTGTTTCTCTTTAGTGAGCCCTCCACAGCCTTCAAAGTCAGGTGCAGTGACTAGTGGAAGGAGGATTTGTCTATAGTCAAAGGGCCACTCTTTAGCCTAAAAATGATCCTATTGCCTATTTTTTTTTCCTTTCTAACTAGCTGTTGGTATAAATAGGACTGGAAGGGTTGGAAATATCTGTTTTTACATTGCTCGCTTTGCATTTCCCCTCTGCACTTCAAAGATTTGCTGTTCGTGGCTTTATGCTTTGCCTCTCTTTTTTTTTTTTTTTTTCCCCAAGCAAACAAAATCCTCCAACCAAAGCCATTTTGTCAGGGGTATGAAAATCTCAGGGTCAAGTCTAAAATGTCTCCTGGTTTAATTTTGTAGGATGGTACCTATCAAGGAAATGATGCCTCATTTTAAGCAAGTGTTATGTACCCTAGTCCTAAGCACATTGTGTGCCAGGTGTTCTATATATATATATACACACACACACATACATACACACATGCATACATATATATATGTGTGGATATATATATAGATGGGGTGTGTGTGTTTATATATAGATCCACTGAGAAATTTAAGTAAACTATTTACAACAAGGTTCTTAGCTTGCAGTGGTATCATGAAGCTAACATTCACTGCACCCTCCTTGGCACATTTACAAGCAAGCAAGGAGCGAGCAGACACCTCTGCGGCAGTGTTTGAGCTTTGTAAAATGATCCCTGGCTTCGCCAGTGGGTGCATTTTGCAAACTCACTTTGGAGCACAGCGTGTACCCTTCCTAGTGCTCATGATGGTGCAGGAGCCGGCACCCAGGACCTGGTTTGGAAAAAAAGGGAGGTTGCATGTTTGCTTTCTGCATGGCATGGGATGGGGCCACCTACAGCCTTGCTTCAACTTTCAAGAGGAGGATTAAAGGCAGGTGCCAAACACCTGCCTGCAGAAAGGAGTCACTAGGGCCTCCTATTCAATAGAGGGGCCCAAACCAGAAAAGGATTCTGTTGGTGACTGGGAAGGCATGAATGCTGTCAGTGCCTTCTGCCTTGAGATAGCTCAGGGCTTCACGGAAAGCTCTTGGACATGTGTGCATTGAGCAGAAGGGGGTGACACAGAAGGAGTGGAAGGGAAAGAGAAAAGGCATCTGGCAACATGAGAAATAGCCAACATCCTTCTGACTGGAGCGTCCAGCTTGGGAAAGCCAGAGGCATGTATTAATTCCCTTTCCCAGAGGCTGAAGCAGACCCAGGAGAAACTGGTAGGTCTCCACTGAAGTGTTTCTAAGCGCCCAGTGCCTCCCTGTGCTCGTCTGCCGTCATCTCGCTGGGTGCTGCCAGCTCTGCCTCCCAGGTTCTGCCGTATTCTGCTGAACATGCTTTTTCCTTGCGCAGCTGAGTTCATTTTCCTGCTGCGGAGTCCCTTGTGAGGCTTCCTGACTCAGGAATTCAGCCTTCAGGAGATGCTGCCTGCAGGAGTCAAAAATAACATCCAGCTTTGTGTAGGAACTCCCTGGCCAGGGTAAATGGAGCAGCCCCGTGCCTTGGCTCCACCAACTTCATGGCCAAGCATCATCTCTAGGCACCTGCATAAAAAATTTAACTGGCACTTGGGGGTCTTGGTTTCTCCAAAGCCTTAAGCTGCCTCTGGCTTACTTCCAGCCACAGCAGAGGAAGGGAAGCCTGGCCAAGTGGTGCCTGCTCACCCTGCCATGGTGACTCTTGGTGGGAAGGCACGTTTCGTTCCAGTTGCAAACTGGTTCTGTGCAACTCACTGGGTATGTGTCGCTGGCTCCCATGCGAGCGGAGGAGCTACATGGGTCCGATTTCCCCAGAGAGGAATGCAACACTGCCATCCTCCCTGTGCCAGTAAATTCTTCTTGGGAAAAGAAATGGCTAAGAGGAATAAAAAATTTGAGTGGAATTTGGAAGCAAGCCTCTGGTTGGGGTCCCGTTGCTTTCTCTCTTCTTTGCCTTACTGGTATTTATGGAGAGATATGTGTTCAGTGTGTTGTCTCATTTCCAGGCTTAGGCATAATGTAGCTATCAAAGCCTCCCCCTTGGCCTCGTCATGCGGCATAGCATATTTTTGCCCTTAAGCAAGGGAAACAGATGATAAGCTGAAGCTAGCCGTCCTCATATTGAAAGTGCCAGAGTGGGGCCAGCAATCCCTGCTGCTGCTGGTACACGTCTGCTACAGACGCCTCGCTTTCCATTAATCCGTGCCATGTGTCAGCTGCTTCTTTTCAAGGCTGTGCAACATCCTCGGAAGTGGTGGTGCTGGGGAAATGGTCAACGCGCTCTTAGTCCTGCCTCTGTAGGCTGGTGGTGAGAAGCAAGGAGCTAAATCCAAGCCAGGAGCAGCACGTGGAGCAAGAGCAAGCAGGCAGGTGCCTCAGCCCAAGAAATACCAACCAGGAGCAAAGTGAAGTGTCCTTTCTTCTCTAGTCTAGGAGGCAAAAAGGTCTTGATATCCATGGATGGTCCCAACTGGAAGGTGACCTGTTGCATGGCCCTTGCAACCACTCCCCAGTGTCCCATCTCTGGCAGGGAGGAGGCTACCAGTACAGAAAAAAATTATTGTCCTCTCCTAAGGAGTAAGTAATCAGTTTGCTTTGCAGGTAGACATTGTGTTTTGAAGCTTTAGTAGAAGACGACTTCGGCTAGTTTGGAGATCTCCTGTGGCATCAATTTGTCTATTCTTGTGCCTCACCTTGCAGGCATCCTTCTGTTACATCCTTGTGGAGCAAAGTGTTATTCTTCGGTTTTTGTAGAGGTGGGACGTGGCATTTTTCTTCCTGTTGCTTGTGTATACACATTTTCTGGGTTTTCTTTGTTTTGATAGGACCAGCTCCTTTCTGTGCTCTATCCCTTGCCGTATCCCTGTTGATCCAGTCAGCAACGTGCAAGACAATTAAGATTATTTACTCTCCAAAGTGCTGTGACTGAGAGACCTGCCTTGTAAGCATCTTTGAGGATAAATATAAAAACTCCTCTGTTACTTGGGAAAAACACAGAAGCTGCAAAAATGCTGCAAAAATGCTCCAAGAGTAAAATATTTTTATTTATTTGCCTTTTTTATTATTTTTCTTTTTATTTTTTCCCTATTTAGCTGGATGGAATAGTATTTTATGAGCTCTGTTAACTAAATCTTGGCTGCAGATTGACTCTGATTTGAAAACTTCTATGAAACATAGAGAGGAGCCAGAGTGGGATCTTAATGCATGATGTCCAGAGCTGTCGTTGATCTGAAATACTTGCAGCTTGTCAACACTCAGGTGTTGGGTGGCTCTTGGCTCACCGGGGTGCAAGACTTAGGGGACCTCAGGAATTAGGGGACCACAGACATGCTGAGCAGGACCACAAATCATGCATTAGCTGGCGTTTGCACAGTGCTCTGAAGATGATAAACGTTGTCTAAAAGTTCACTTGAGCTTCAGCATGTATAAAATCCAATAAAAATTGGGTTTGGACTTTATTTTTGAAACGTTGCAACTGGACAAATGGTTTTGGTGATGGTCTTCTGGTTTTGTTCATTTAAAATTTCTGGAAAATATGGGGAAAAGAATCCATTAAGAAAGAACTCTTGCAGTATCCTGCTGGCTGTCTTACTGTCCAGTTCTGTGTCTGCAGCACTGAATCCTGCAGATTTTCCTTTCCTTTTGTGGGTACAGTAAAATGTGTATGATGAGACTGAGAAGGGTGGTCAGGGTTAGATGTAGTTCTTCCCTGAACCTTAAAAAATGTTGATTGTGATAGGAATTACCTCTGGTTTCCCACTTGCTGGAGCAGGGCACAGCCAGACCAGCAATTACTGCACTCGATATGGTTGGAGCAGCTGAGCCATCAGTCCCTTCCAGCCTGGAAATGGGACAATCTGGGCCAGGATTCAGGGGAATGCTGCCCACAGTCAGGGTTTAAACCACAGCCTCCCGAGTCTCAGATGTGCTAAGCACCTAGCAGCTCCCGTGGATGTTGAAAGCTGGCTTGGGAGCCTTGGCACATCAGAGGATGAGGCTGCTTCATCCCAGTGACTGAGGGTGGTTGGCTTTAGGACTGATTTGGGGAATCTCAACCTGTCTTTTGGCAGCCCAGACCTTTGCAGCAGCAAGCCTGACATGCAAGGACCTAGAGGGTCCTAGTGAATNCTGCAGCAGCAAGCCTGCCTGGTCAAGGTCTGACATGCGAGGACCTAGAGGGTCCTAGTGAATGATAAAAATCTATAAGATGGGTTGTTGGGGTTTTTTCCCACACCCAGAGAGCGTTACTGGGTAAGACAGTCCCTCTCAGTATAATTTCTTTATGTTCTTCATCCTCCTACTGTGCTGTGCAGAATCTCGGCTTTTAACATTTTTCACCTTGTTGAATTCACTGTGTATATTAGTACGGTGAATGAGTCATCTGGCATAGTTAAGTGCAAACCTTAGGAAGAGATAGCTCGAAAATTGCCTTTTCTACTGGAAGCTGATAAGCTTATTCCATATGCAAAAAAGGACGCGTATATCAGGCAAAGCCAAGATGTGACTTGGTAGCAAAGGCCAGTCTGAAATACAAAATATGTGTAACGATGAATTTAAACACCTTACTAAATCATAGTGGTGCCATTTTATTAGACATTGTTTCATAAACTATGAAAGCTTTAGCTATCATATAAATCTGTCTCTTAATAGGCAGCAGTTACATTTCTTTATAATTTATTTCTTGGGTACTGCTGAGCAAAAATGCTCCTTCCTGGCAACGCAGTTTATAAACTACATTTTGTTTATCACTGCAAGCCCAAATTTCTTGCCGCGCTCTCTCTCTGCTGGTGCCATGTGAACAGCAGAAATGCAATCTAGGGGAAGGCAGGAGTTACAAAGGAGTCCTTGTGTTGCTGGCCCTGAGCAAGGGGTTGAGGTGGGCTTCTGCAAGCAGCTTCTCACATTTCCCATCCAGGACCACCCACTGCTAAGGGTTTGCTTAGCTCTGAGGGCAGCAAGACCTCTTATAGTTGTTCAAAATGAATATGATAAATGTACATCAACCATCAGGGATTGCTGGTATCCCAGTTCAGACCAGTCACTATATATTTTTTTTACCGTGATGCTTACTTGAGTCACTTGTTCCAGATGTGGGAATAGATGTGATAGATGTTCTAGAAGATCCCAGCTGGCTAATACCTAATAAATTACAATTTGAGAATGTTGAACATGGCTTGTGATGCCTTTCAGGGTGGTTCACACTTCAGCTGTCACAGTTCTCTCCAGCCGTCTGGTGTGGAGCAGTGGTTGGCACCCAGGAGCTGCGATGGGTTTGTCCATCCTCCTTTCATTTAGGTCATTAGTCTCTCACCACCAGTTCTGGTCAATTAAGAGAGTGGTACCCCCCAATCCTAAGCCTACCAAACATTTTTGCATTTTTCTGGCTAGGGTTTTTACAGAAAAATCTAATACTGGTTGAAAACATCCTGTCTCTCAATATTCTGGTAAATGTCCAGCAGGAATGGGGATAGATGGAGGTTTCTCTCTGTGATGTTCAGCAGCTGATGCTTTTTGACCAATGACCTCTGTAATGGTTCATGCAAAATGAAGGGAAATTTAAAGCAATTTTTGTTCTAATTACTGGATGTCTGCCTTCCTTTTTTTTTTTGTTTTGTTTTGTTTCTGTTTTTTCAGGTCAAACCATCAGTAAAATCTCTTCCTCTCCCCTTGGCTGCTTTCATGTTAAGGAAAAGCCTGAGCAGAGCTCATCATTTTAAGAGCCGATTCCTTTCTTATGTCTTAATGTTTTAAAATTTAATACAACTGTGAATAAAACTGTGGTATAGAATAGGTCAGTTGGAAGGGACCTACAATAATCATCTAGTCCAACTGCCTGACCACTGCAGGGCTGACCAAAAGTGAAAGCTTGGTATTAAGGGCATTGTCCAAGTGTCTCTTAAACACTGAGGCTTTTATCCATTGTACCCATGATTTTTTATCCATTGTATCCATTGAGACCTATTTGTGGGAAACTTCCTTAAAGGAGCACCTGAGAAAAGTGCACTTTTTCTTAATGCCTTTTTTTTTTTTTTAATTTCACAAGTGATTACTCCTTTGTGTGACTTTGCATGATATCTGAAAAACCATGCCTAGGAGATAGTCAAGCTCTGTTGGCTCCCAATGAGTGCGGTTTTCTAGAAGTGGAAGGGGTCTGTAACATGGGTTTGGAGTGGGTACAGAATTTGTTATCATGGACCACCACACAAAAACTCTGATTTACCCAAAACCAGTGTCTCTGCAAAGTTTCTGAAATAGGTTTTTTTTCTCCCAGGCATCCCACTCAGTATGTCTCTGTAATTTAAGTAATTTAGCTCCTTTAAAAAGTATATGCTTACCTGAAATACTTCCCTGCATTTTTAATTTGCTTTTGCTTGTGTCAGACTACTGATGACATTGCAGAACGAAATGAATATTTGATTGCACAGTTTGTAACAAATGCAGGTCTAATTGCTTAAGCCAGACATGTTTATATATCTGATGCCATCAAACTTCTATTGGAAAAATACAGCAAGACCCACATCCTTAAATTTCATCTGCATTAGTTTTACGGATGCTGCTGAGACTCTCAGTTGTGTGAAGCTGAGAAGGATGCTGGCTTGTTTTCCTTCTGCAGCAGTAATGCTGAGGTTTAAGCCCTGTATTAAGGCTGTTGTGGCTGCAAATTCTGGCATTTTAGAGCACAGGTAAAGTGAAACACATGCTTCAACTGTGCAGCTGGATGCTATGCAATAGATAATAAATGTACCCATAAACTGAATGAAAGAGAATGCTACCAGGAGCATCCATCTCACCTGAGATTCAGGAAGAAGCTGAGAAAGTGATGGTTTTGCTATTTGGTCAGGTGTGTCAAATGCAAGCAGCAGATTTGCAACAGAAGGACTCTTCTGTCACGGCTATTTAAGCAAGTTATTGTAACACTTATTCTTGTCCTTTCTGTGAAAAATTGTGGTGAGTAGTTGAGAGATGATTTGTTTATGCTGGCTAACTGCAAACAAAACTTTATCTTTTGCAAAATTTAGAGTGAAACCAAGCAAGGAAATTTAAACAGTAAAAAAAAAAAAATTAAAAAAAAAATAAGCTGTTGGAAAGCTGTGACCTTCTCAAACACACAGAGAAAACGTGTTAGTGAGAGCTGGTTGTGTGCTACCTCTGGGAACTAACAGCAACCACAATTAAAATACAGTGCTCCGAAGGAAAAAACAGAATCAATTTGGTTCTTTTTTACCCTTTCTATATCTCAATGCACAAGTTGAGCATTTGTTCTTAATTCCAGAAATTTTCCTGGAAAGGGAGGATTCTACAAATTGCTTGGCTGGAGTTGAGCAGGTGGCAGAGCAGCTCTTGTTCCAAGGGCGTGCCCATGGGAAGACCTCTGTGTGTGGTGGGTGATGCTTCACCCGCACGAGATGGAGTGATGTATGTAAAATCCAGGCTTGGGTGTCTACACCTCCATTAAAACTCTTGCAGAGCGATGGAGGAGGATAGCTGCAGAGTTGCAGATGTGTGACAGATGCTATTAAGGATACCACTAAAGAATCAAGCACCCTGCATCAGAAAAGTTTGCTGCTCACCTGTAGCTGCTCTTGCTGCCTTTAAGCTCAGGATGTGCCCGACACTTGATCCTGGAGCTGCTGGGAGCTCTGTTTGTAATCTGTTCCACTTTCTGGTGCAAAGGAGAAAATATTTTTAATGTGAAATCCATTTTAAAATGCACCAAAAAAAAAAAAACCCAAACCCCTACAGCTGTTTGAAAGCTGTTGGGAAGTATGGTGTATTAGAAGTAGTCCCAGCTGAAATGGATTAGCAAGCAGAGTTCAAGTGAGGAGGTCAAATGTGTAAACTGAATGCAATTTATCTTGTGACACTGCAGTTTATCACATGGTTGCAGAAATAAAGAAATACCACACGCGTGCACATATTCACACCTAATAATTTAAGAATAGCTGGAAAAGGTCTGAAAAGACATATAAAGGCTTCTGATGACATCATGGTATCTGGGGTAATAAACCAAAGGTGGTTGAAGTCAGTTCCAAAAGAACTGTAGCCAGAGACATCTTCGTATGCCTGTCTTTGCATGTATTTCACATCTCAGGAGGAAGGTATTGAACACTGGTATTGCGTACTAACTGCATGGCAAGACACGTGTAAGATTTTGCTTCTCATGGATTTCTTCATGCTACATTTCATTTAGGTTTTTTACATTTGCAGAAGTTGTTTAGTCTCTGGCTTAGCTGCATTTACAGACTTTTAAAACTTGTGGGATACTTTACCCCTTAGAAAACTGAAAAAAAAATAATTTAGGAGAGGCAGAGCACAACTGTGCAGTTTCCTTGGAGCCTCTCCTTTTGGGAAGGTTTTATTTTCTGCTTTTTTAAAAAATCTTCATCATTAGCTAGAGGACTTCCCTCTGAGTTTGGACAGTTGAATTCATGAGGGAGGCTCCTGCTTCTCTGGTGGTTTCAGATCCTGGAAATGCAGGATTTCCAACACTCGTGCTTCGCCAGTGCTGCAACCTTGGTGATCCTTTGGAGTGTTGGGACTGCATGCGGTATTTTCCTTCATAGGTTGCAAAGCTCGTAAAATGAGCTTGTAAAAGCTCATTTAAAGGTCATGGAAGATGCTCATGAAAATTTGGTTATCCTGGGACTTGTAGATTGGACCACATTGCCTTGGGACAATGCGGTCTGTTAATAACCTTTAGTCTTGCGTTGGATATTAATATCGCTAAGGTTGTGCGTGTGTGTGAGTAAATCATGCTCTGATCTGGGAAAGTCTTCCTCTGCCCTTCGAAAGGTGTCACCAAAATAGAAAAGGTGATGGGCCTCTGTATGAAGGAGAAACTGTGACAGATGAACCACTCGGAATTAAAAGGTCAGGATAATTTTGCCTTTCAGTCACATAGGATGCTAAGTTTAATGATAAATACATTTTTTGAAAGATGCTTGAGTTGGTGTAAACTCCAGTGAAGGATGTTAGTGTCACATTAATAATAGTTGCTGAGAAGTGTGACAAACTCATCTTGAGCAGCCTCTATTAGACACAATCTCGGAATGAAAATTAAAGTAGAAGGTAATTTCTAGGTGCAATTAAAAACTTGTCAGAATGGAGAAGGAGCCACTTTCTCTCTCACTTTATAAGCACGGGAACAACGTGGCTCAGCCTGACATTTTCCTACTTGCAGCTCGAGCATGGGCAATCCTAGTGCAGTATCCGATTCAGTTGCATTTCTAACGCATTAAGCTCTGACATGGTTCTTGGAGGAAAAATACCCCAAACTTATTTTCTGGGGTAATTTTCTTTTAAGGACTTTTTTCAAACAAGTTCCTGAAGTATCAGTGGCCCTTATTTCAACCATAATCGTTTCAAGACGTGTTCCCTGCAGAAAACTATTGAGTTGGCATGTTTGCAACTTTTCCTTATCCTCATGTGCCAGTTGCTTGGGGGATTGTAACTGGAGCATGGAATCCTCCTTCCAGCATGCCCTCCCAGGCTGTGTATTTCCAAACTCCTCCTTTGCTTTTGCCTGCTTATCTTTTATATCATCAAGGAACTTGATACCTGCAAGAAGTGCCTCAACAGCAGCCTCGGGGCACAGAGAAATTGGCTTCTTTGGTTTTAGACCAAAACCGTTACGCTTTGCTGTTCCTGCATCCCCATCCACCGCTGCCAGTGACCCCAGTCTACTTCTGGCCCAGGCAACCCCTGTAGTCAGACAATGATTGGACTTTTTGATTGTGGGCATCTAGCACCAAAGATGAGTATCTTTGTTCCCCAGTCTTGTTCTCCCACCTGCATCTCCAAGATCCATTCATCTCATTTCATGTTACCAAAATTTGGGGGATAGCATTAAGGAGAGACCATCGGTGGGGCTAAGATGATTATTTTATGGTAGTCTCCATATTTTTATTTTAACATTTCCCGCAAGCAGGCCACTTAATAGCAGATCTGTGAGTGTTTTGTCTTGATTTCTCACAAGGCTGGTCTTTCCAAAGGTACTGGTGGGGGCTAAACGGAGAAAGCTCATTTTAACTCAGTATTATTGGGCCTGATGCCCCTCAAGTCCTTGGTGCCAGTGACTATGCTGAGATCATGCCTTAGTTCACACGTAATCCATGACCGACAGTGACTGTCCCTGTCTGCTCTCCATGAGGTTCAATGAGATCCCCGTAGGACCATCCCTTTACCAGTACATGTCCATGGTTCAGGATGCCCTTGGGCTGCAAGCTATGATGGACCTTCATGAGTGACTCTCCAGCTGTGGCCAGTAGTGATACAGAGCTGGGGTAGGCACCTTGTTTTTACTTACAAACATCAGGACAGGGCTGCCTGGTGGCCTATGGTTCATCTTGAGGGTTGGGCATGTTCCATCACCCAACAGGTCATGAAGCCAGTGTTTTAGATTTTAAAGAAAACCATTTTGGGAAAGGACAAAAATCTGTAAACCAAAATTGAAACTAACTATGGGTTGAATGTATGCACAAGAGAAATGTTGCATTAACCTTCTTTTATAAGGATAATTTAAAAAACCCTCATAACATTGACATAGCATGGAAAAAATGGAGCCAATGTGTCCTAAGTTTGGATGCTGATGACTGTTGGGTTTTTTGCTTTCTGTGTGTTGTTTTGGTAAGGATTGGAAGGGTTCTAGGGTTGTGTAGTGCTATGCATTTTATGGCACATTTAAATGTCTATAACATAAAGAGCTTTACCATCAGAAAGCATAAATGTCAGCCTATTGACACATTATAAAGACACAAATGGAATGTAGCCTGGCAGACTGGTGCTGGCTTTGAGATTTAATAGTACATCTGTATCATTTATCCCAGTGGGAAATAACACAGGATGTTGCCTTGTAATTTTTTACTACTGTATAATAAAATGTAACCATAATAAATGGTGTCTAAGCAAGTAACGCAGCAGATTCTGGATTTCGTCCAGTGTGTCTTTACCACTTATCTTAGTTTGGTTTTGCCTCCCCAACTTTAGGCAATGTATGATTTTGAGTAGATACAAACTGAATGTCGATCTCTTTAATGCATTATGTACGCATCTGTAGAGATCCCTCCTTGCCAGATGCATCCCACCTCTTAACCAGCTGGTGTTAGCAGTGTACTGCTTCATTCTTCTTTAATCATTCCCATCCTAAATTGACCTGTCCTTCAAAGGTTCTGTTCTGCTGCATTTCAAGAATGTCTGTGCAGGTTGATTGCTTTCCCAAATGCCCTTACTGTGTTACGTGCAAGCAGCCTCTTGATAAAAACTCAAACGATGATTTCCTTGAAGCGTTGTTGCAAATTGAGAGCGGGGATTTGTTGGTTTCTGCTGGTTGAATTTAACTAATTGTGTATTCGCTGCCCCACGCTAAGGGGGCATCTTGCACACCTTTTGGCACACTCGGGAGGTGCCATGTCCTGCCCAGTGCTGGTCCTTCCCTGTGTTCAGTGTCTGGTCTGTCCCATTGCTGCAGGTTGTGGTTTTTTTTATTAAACCCATGAGAAATCTGAGAAGTACTCAGCATCCATTTAGGTGCTTCTGGAGGGGCCCGATAATGCAGAAGGGCTCTCCGGATGCTTTCTAACATCTGGCCTGCAATGTTCCAAGCGAAGAAAAATATGAAAACATTATTCTGGGGGTATGAGAGTACTGCACATTTGTAAAAAGACTATTAACATAGAAATGAGGGAGGCTTTTGATTCATCAAGTAGATTCAACAGACTGTGTCATTTCCTTGATTTTCATTTTAATTAGGATTAATCAGTTTTATCTCCTAAGGTCTTTGCTGGGAATTTACATGAAACAGAAGACTTTGGTCAGCGGTGTGCCAGTATAATAGCACCTACTTGAAGAAATCCAGCTGTGGCATGTATAACCAGGATTAGGTTTGGCAGGACCCCAGGCTCCCTTCTCCTCTCAAATTAAATGCCTTGCTGTTGCAGGGAACCCTCTGGGTCTTCCACTACTAAGCTTCATGTAGCTGCCTGGTTGCTTGCTTCTAAAACCATTTGGGACCAGTATATTGCTTGGAAAAAATTCCCTGGGCTGCCAGCATGAAATAATAGTTGCTTTCTGCTCTAAAGACTGGCACAAAAGTCTCGCTTAACCCCAGCTGCCGTTGGTCCCGACAGCTGGGAGCTAGAGCCAGTTGAGAAAAAAAGGAAGCTGACCTTTTTCTCCTCAAACTCAATATATTTCACAGAAGCGTATGGGTTTGGATGGAGTTTTCGGAGGTTCTGTTTGATATGTTAGAAGTGGAAAGTGAGGGAAGGGAGCCAGGTAGTTATATAGGAAGGAGAGCAGCATCCCAGCGGCCTCGTAGGGGAGGCTGCGAGGTTTAAGTGTGTGTTCTGCATGATGCAGAGCAGAAGCATGGCTCTGACATGCCTTAGGTGAATGTTGCTGTCCTAGCATTGAGCTTCTTGTTCTTCTTCATCTTTTCCTTTTTTTTTTTTTTTTTTTTTNAAATTACATTTTTAAAAATTCTCTTTCTCGTCCCACTGAGAAAAAATAAACAACTTCAAAACCTGTTACAAAACCAAATTAATTTTCCTGGTTTAGTTGTTAGAGGTATTTATGAGCAGACAAATTTCATCTTGGAAATTAGAGTCATTTGCAAACAAGATGAGCATTTTATTGTGATTGTTTTTCTGTACCTAAAATAGATGTCTTGCTATGAAAACTTCCATGTAATGTGTAGGTGAAAATTTAGCTTGTAGTTTGCTTCCTTAGCGGAAAGGATATGATTGTTCCAGAATATATGAAATGAAAATGTTTTTGCTATTAATTATAGGAGAACAAAATTCCATCCATGTGGGCCCTACAACAGTGAGTATCAAGGGTAGACGTTAAGCTTCTTGTGTACTCAAATAACAGATAGGAAAGCCATTAGGTGTACAAACACGAAGAAAACGGAGACAGAAGGCAAAAAATGCTGAAGGGAAAATCCTACTGAAAGCCCACAAAGCATTTTGGAGCTTACAGAAATGACCTGCTCCGTTCCTGTTACACAGAAGTGTTAAAATGAGAGCAGGCGACCCCTCTCCCCCAAAATCGTTCATCTGTTATGTCTGCGATGTATTTAGACTGAATCCTTTCCCAGATGCTGCAGATCTGTCGGTTCCAGGGGAAATTAATGGGATTTTACCATTTGCTTTGAGGAAAGGAGGACTGGACTTTCTCCTGCTGTCTTTGGCAGGAAGGAGCGAGGAGCTTTCCTGTCTGCTCGCTTTAAATATTGCGTCTTTTTAAGCCTTTTTGCCAGATAGCCTCATTTGTGTTACTGCAATATACCATGTTGGAAAATTACAGAGGTTAATGTACAGCACTGTGATACACAACCGTAATGGTGGACGCTAATGTTTTTTAAATGGTAAACCAAAGGCATTCATAATACGAGTTGCAGTGAATTGCCTGTAATTCTTGCCAGAGATTAGTTTAGCATTGCTTTTAATATTTTATGCACCGGAGTTGTTTGCAAAGACTAAAAGCTTCACTCACTTCGCGCGCTCGTGCTTTGTCCTTTCCCTGGGCAAAGCGCAACGGAAGCGCTCTCTTGCAAATGAATTGTACGGCAGGAGGTTTTATTAAATTCCAGTTACACCATCTTGGAAAGATTTTTCTAGTGATCAGTGAAAATTATATCAGATTTATGGTGTCATAACTGAGCCGGGTAGTTAGGAGTTTAACCTTTTGTAATATCACTAGTTGCATATTAATATTATTAAGTATCTAAAACACATATGAATGACGTAGGAGGTTTTGACTTTAAATGTTACTGTAGAGATTTGACTCCACATAATCCCATTAAAACAGAAGAGTGCAAGATAAAACGATCCATTTGCAATTATAATTATGCATATTGAGATTGACCATTCCTTAAAAAAATTGGAAGAGCAAGGTGGAGAAGGGCGCTTGAGCAATCACTCTTTGTTGAAAGCATTGATGGAAGAATAAAAAAATGGAGGGGGATCGATTCGTCGGTAATTTGCACAAAAAAGTATGGGAAGCATTTCTTTGGAAAGTGAAGGAAAGTGAAGGTAACTCTTTTGCTGTCATAGTTAGCTTTTCTTGGAGAGCCACCACAAAAATACGTAATCCAACGCGGAACAGCGAGTAACGCTATGAGCCACTTCATCTGCTCTTGACACTTGATAAATCAAGTGTATTAGTTGATCAGCTTAGTATCGGAGAGTCAGCACGGCCTCAATGAGCACTCCACAGAGGAGGCGGGTTTTGTTCTAGCTCTGTCGGTGGCCTCCTGTTTGACCTTGAACATCTATTTTTTTTTTGTCTCTGTGCCTTTCTTTTTTCTATTCCTTGATTGCCTTGTCTTCTTGGAGGATGAGCTCTTTGGGAGAGAGATTTCTTTGCCTTGTGCTCTGTGAACAATGGAGTCTGAGCCTAGCCGAAGCCTCTAGGGGCTTCTCTGACACAAATTATAATTGTTAGCTTTGATCACGTGCGTCAGAAGAGCTTGGTAATGGAGGATGGCAATGTGTGGGATTTGGAGAGATCTGTAGGGTGCGTGTTAATTAAGTCACTGTAGGTGAAAGTTGCTGATGGGGTTTCATAGGGCTCCTGCAGAGACGCTGACGCCCAGGAGCGATGCTGTCCTGCTCCGTATGAGCCTTCATCTCCAAAAGCACGATGCTGGGTGCTGACTCCTCTACTTGAACAGAGCCAGAAGCGGGGTGCTTGGTACATTTTAGCAGATGAGGCTTTTTCACAAGCCTCCTGCTGGTTGCCTAAACCTTTATGTGGTTTTTTTTTGTGGGTCCCTCTGCCATGAGCATTAATGAAGCTGGAATGGTTGGCTTTTCTCAGCAAAGACAGCTGCTCGAGGGTGAGCCATCCCATCTTGATGGATTCTCCTCCCAGCCTTTGCTCTTGCCGAACAGAAAGTGTTTATCGTTGCTCTCCCTAATAGCAGCTTCTGTTTTGGCACGGAGGTGAAGTAGCATGCTGGTTTGCAGATTAATCGCCCTTCTTCTGGCATCTAGTGATGCAGAGCAGTATGCCCTTGTCCTAGTTAGGTGGATGCATTACTCACCAGAGCAGAGGATTTAGAAATATTTAGCCATATGAACGCCAGCAGTCACGTAAGTAAGAGCAGGCTGTGTTGAAGTCTGTTTAGTAATAAGCAGGGTGACATGGAATGGAACAAGAGAGACAAGGTGATGGAACCTCTCCATCAGCATCTTCAGTGAAACTGCTTCTCAGATTGTCCAGGCAGAGTGCAACTGGGTAAGAAGTGGGTAAGAAACGACAAATACTTTCTGAGAAGTACTGTAGGTTTTAGAGGGAAGCAGGTTAGTCGAGTGGTGTGGAAAGCAGGAAAAAAAAAAAGTAACACCAAGCTTTCCTTGCATATGGGGCAGGTTCTGTACTGTGAGTATTAACAGGAATGGGGTGTAAAGCAATACCTCCTCCTTTAATGTGTTTTTTCTGTCTTTTAGGGCATTAGCTGGCTCCAAATCCCTGTAGTTCCTGCAGTGCACCCGCTGCCAGTGAGCGATGCCTCTCTAGCGAGTATTTTGTGAGGTCTTTGCTGTGCAGGAATCCCTGCCTTGTTCCCTTCTGGGCTGAAAAAAAAAGAACAAGAATTCCTCAAACCACATCTGAATTCTGCATAGAAATAGCATATGCCAGAGGCCAACTCAAGGTTATACATTTGGCATTTGGGGAGGGAAGGCGAGAAAGATTTACCAGTCAGTACACTCACATTATTATAAAATAAAGGTGAGCTGGGAGGAGAGCATGTGCTGAATCCTAAAACGACACAAAAGAGCCATAAACCATTATGTTGTGCTGTCTCTAGCCCTTTATGCTCCAAGCAGAAGCAAAATCCCGGGTATCATAAATGAAACAATGGTCTTGGTTTAATTTCATTTAAAAAGCCATTGCAAGGTAATGGAGTAACAAGCATTAACTTCGTCAGACCAGGCAAACCACTGCTGCTCTGCTCCGTCCTGCAAACATCAAATCAAGAGTTTTTCTCCAAAAGCTGCTTGGAACCAGGTGGAGGTTTTGCTATAAAAAAAACCCCAAGCAGAGCAGTCTAAACAAATGGCATTTTTCCTAGAAAATAAAGGATATGGATGCCCTCATGAGGTGTTGCCTGGTCTGCTCTGCGCTTGTAAAAGTGTTTTTTTCCTATTGAAACAGTATATATTTGATCAAAATCCAAGGCTGAAAACAGCTAACATCTGGAGACTTTTTCATTTATACAGTGAAAAATAATAGCTGGTCTTACCCTGAGTTTGCCTGTAGATTTCTTAGATGGTCCAAAACCTGTTTATTGCTTACAGAGGCAATTTTGCTGACAGGCGACCTGGAATAGGTTTCTCTTTCTTCCAGAGCATCCATACTTGCCTATTATAGAGAAATCACTCAAAAAGCAGCATGCATGCTGGACTCTCAAGCCTTGTTTTAAGTTTTAATTTACTTGTCTGACTTCCAAGGTTACTGACTACAAGTGATTGCTCCTTTAGTACATAAATAAGATGAATTATGCGTTGGGGACCAGTGCCTCAGCCTCCTTCCTTCATCCTCCCAGGGGAATACCTGCCAAGGAGCTGGGTGAAACTTTCTTTTTGGCATCAAAGATTAAAGCAGGAGCGTTCTGGGTCTGCTGTGCTGTGAAAACAGAGCCCTAGGACCATTTTTTTTTGGTCTGGAAAATTTTTAAGGTATAGGATGCTCCAGGGTGTGGGACCATGGCAGCAGGGGGAAGGCTGTGCTGAGGTTTCTGTAGGGAAAGGATGCAACAGGAGCAGCTGGCCCCAGTTTCACGCTGGATCTTGGTTTCTTCAGGCTTTGTGGTTGTTTGTCATTTTAATACACTTCTTCCAAATGGAATGACCTGTGTTCTCTCCTACACATTGCGGAAAACAAGCTGAGCTTGTAGTTAGTTCCCTTGCATGGTTTTAAAATTTTATTTTCTAATTGTTTAAACAGGGCAGGATGGGGTCTCAGGGTCCTGTGCTGTCCAGTTTGATTCTGGCAAATCTGGTTTCCTCCGAAGTTTCATCTGTAGTAATCCCACCTGTGAGGAGCAGTTTTTCATGTGTAATTAGTCCTAATAAAACCAACGTTTCCAGGAGGCTGGAATTTCCATGCATTTCATGCTTTTGTCAATTAATGTTACATTTAGCATCCACCACTATATTTAGAAGAAAATACTGAAGATGTTAAGAGGAAAGAGGAAATCTAAGGTGTAATTGGAACAGGAATTAACATCCTTAGAATCATAATTTATTTGGCATTCTTTTCAAACTAGATATTTCTTTATTATTCTGGTGCAGCAACCTCTAAAAATCTCTCGTAAATCCTCTAGTGTAACAATAGTTTATCCAGATTGTATTGGAGTCTGCTATGGTGAAGAGATACTCATATAACTGCACAAGTGTTCGATAACTCCTTGTATCTTTGAGGCTTTTTTATAATTGGCACTGATAGCTTCCACTGATTTTTCATCCAACCATCGCTGGTTACGTGCTGGTACTGTCTTCCCATACAGAGATGTGCTGCGTGGAGATTAAAAATTCTTACAGGCTTTTAAAAATCAGATTTGTTGACCAAAACCAGTTGTTCATGGCTGTATCCCCTACTGCATGTGTAGCAGAAAGTTCATGAGTGCCTAATAAGGCTTCAGAGGCAAGTATAAATGTTTCCTAATTATTTTTTTTTCTTTTTGTTTTCAGAAATGCTGAATACAGTACTCTGCAAAAAATAGCGTGTGGATTTTTAGCACCTGAAGAACAAGAAAAGGTAATTACTGGACCATATAGTCCAGTCCCATTTGTTAGCTGTGCTAAAATATTAAACTGTTTGATCTGAGCCTTCAGCTCCATCTCTGCGTATGGGGTTTGTGTATTTTCAGTTATGCAGGCACGGTTGTATCTGGAGAATATTCCTTTATGGAAAGGGAGCATGGGAACAAAAGCAGCAGAGCATGAAAATGGTGAAGCCAAATGGTAGAGAACAGCACACTGTGAATTTTTTCAGTACATGTTAGAAGCAAAAAAGGTAAAAGAGGGGGAAAAAAAACCCCAAGGTTTATATGTGCCGATGGAAAAGGCTGTGGACTTCTCTGTGTTTGCCAGACTGCCTAGCACAGCCTTGCAGCACGGTGACCAAGTGTCGAAGGAGGCTCCGTGTTCATCAGTGTTCCAGCATCCTCCCGTGTTTCGGTGACCGAGTCACTTGTGGGGTGTTGTGCCCTGGTCCGGAGGTCCTGAGCTCCTCTGCAGCCTGCCTCTCGCAGTCACCTCTCCTCATCCTCTTGGGTTGTGACATTTTGTTTGGGCAATGCAGCTTGACAGGGCTGTGGTTCAGCTGCTGGTGTTAAACAAAATGCTGTTCATCCAACTTTTATGAGCCACTTTGCCGGAGGCTGCATCTTGAAAGATTAGGCTCCGAAAAGCAGTGAGGAAAGCTGTGCCGCTCCGTACTGCTGCTATCTCCTGTATTTTCTTCCACCTTCTTTCCAAGGCTGGAAGGCAAGCACCCCTGAGGCACCTTGTGTGGTTTTGCACTTTGCTGCTTTCCAAGGCAAGTGATGTGGAAGTTGGGCAAGGAGGGCATGGCCACTTTGAAGAGCAGTGGTTCTGCTTCAGCTGGTGCATCCTCCATCCCAGAGGAGGGATCAGGACCCTGTGTTTGCCTTACAGCCCGTGCATGGCTTTGTTATTCCTGGGGATAACCTAGAGGAGCTGAGCCTTTCAGTCCTTTTTGTAATAAATATAACTTCAAAGTGAGAAGATTTTCTTTTAGGTGCCCCACAATGGAGAGCAAAAGGAAATATATAATGTGAAGGTCTGTACGTTTGAGTATAGCAAAGCAAGCATAGTGAGATTTGAAAACACAGATGTGAAGAGGTACAGGCAGGAAATGTTGCAGGGGTCAGAAAAACTTCTGTATGAACACATACCGTGTTCGTATGAGGTGCTTCATTGCATTGCTTGGGTTTGAAAAATGCATGTGAGTGACATCTTGGGTTCATAGGTCTGCAATGCCATACTGCTGGTGGTTAGCATGTGCATTTTAAAAGTGGTATGGAAGCCAAGATGACAAACACAAACAAGTCAGAGGATGGACCAGCGTTGCCTTCTTCACGTATCAGCATTACAATTTGCTGGAAGCCCATCAAATGAAAGCACCATCTCAGTTCTCAGGAAGGACATTGAAACACACTAAAAGGGCTTAAATTTTCAGCTTGCTCTGATCCTTCTGTATTTTCTTGTGGTGGACTCTGCATGCATCAATTTAATGCAAAATTACGGCAGGAGAGGAAGAATAGCAGATGGGGACAAGCTCTAGGAGGAAATAAACACTTGGTCAGAATGCATTAAATTTTTGGAGAACCACACTCTCCTGCAGTTTGGGCTCACAGTGTTTTGAATTACCTTCTGTGTGCTAACAAATGGGATTCGTTTTGTTGGATACTGTTATATTCAGGCACTGAACATACAGGGAGATGTAGGATAACTTTAACAAGGACTCATTTCATTGTTTTTGAGTGTAAGTTGTTTTATCCATGTCAAAAAGAAAGGATGGAAAAATCCAAATTCTTTCAAATCATGAGTTTTCCAAGGGGAACAATGAAAAGGTGGTTTATCCCTTCCTCCCCCTAGGTATCCAGGAGATTACAGCAAGATGCAATGTGTTGGCAAAGAGAAAAGGCTGTTCTGCACTGTTGAGTTTCACTGGTATTTTGATTACTTGGTGCTGTTTTATAAGAAGGGGAAATATTAGTCTAAGTTACCTGTGCGATTTAAAATGATCTCAGTGCATCCAATCGTTTGTATTTACTTTGTGCTTTTGGTACAGTTGTAAAGAGATTTTTTTTTAAAAAAAAAGTCAGTATTTCTTTTTGCAAATCAGAAAGAAACTAAAAATACCCCCAGATTCATCATGTCTAAGTGCTTTCCAAGGACTTGGAACAAAACTCTCCACACTTTAACATGATGTGGCTCAAGCTGGGGAATTATTCTCACTGGATTTCTTAAAAGGTATAGACGTCGTTTTAAAGCTTAAGCATAAGCAATGTTGTAGATAAGGCTCTGTATGGAGCAAAGAAATGGCCACTCACATTGTTTTATTTGTTCAATGTGTCATTTTTATCAGCTTCTGCTGCTCTCTGAGGTCAGATGATTGCACGCAATTTTTTTTTGCAGCCTGTGAAAGGGATCCCACAGAGTCATTGAGCTCTGTTGACCATACAACCGTGAGCTCCATAACTCCTCTAGACCTGGATGCAGTGGCATCCTTTATTTTGGCACCACATGGCACTGAGTTGCAGCGGCTGGACTAGGGATGTGTCCGAAGTCCCTTTTCTTCGTATCAGATTGATGCTAGCTGCTCCGCGTGTGCGCTGTCCCCTGGGAAAGGCTTTACCTTGTCGTCTGGCGGAGGTGACCTCGATGTGGATGCTCCCCCCTAAAATGGGGGCTTTTTGCAGATGGAGTGGATTTCCCACTGTGCTGCTGTTAGCATTGGTGAGTGAGGTCCGAAGCTTCAAAAATTAAGACTGCATTTTTATTTCCTGCACGGCCAGGCCAAAGTAAGAGATCCCAAGGCTCAAGGGCATGAGAAACATTCTCTTCTTTTGTACTTGATGCCTTTTTTTTTTTTTTTTTCTTTTTTAACTGGCTGACCATGACATTAAGATTTCTAATTAATTTAGAAACCACAGGCAGTTGAAGAGAGTGAGCAATGTAATAACTGGGCCATGGGGCAGAGTAAAAGCACATCAATTATTCAGGCAGTCACTGCTGCTTATTCCCTTCCCGGAGCTGGGCTGGCTGTCAGTGTGTGTCAGCGATGCCGCTAATGCCCTTCAGAATTTACATGCATAAACAGTGGCCTTTTAAAATCTGCATGAGGATAACTTCAGCATTTCCAATGATAGCTGCCAGCAGTGGGCTCAGTCTGGCGAGCGTGGGGGGCTCTGACTGGTATTTGGGGTGCCTAGTTCGAAAAACAGGATCTTGGCAGGCGCATCCCACTGGAAACCTCTGCCATGGAGAAGTTGCTCCTCAAAGAGGCTGAGGGGCAGTCCGAGCCATGGGAAGGAAGAAACAGTCCTGCTTTAAAATGCAGATGGTGTCTGGAAGTGTTCTCTCCAGGCGAGTGGAGATCAGCATCTCTCAGAATGCATCACCCCCTCCTGCTGTTTCTATGAAGTCTTCGAAGCGCGCGGTGCAAGGATGCCACTGGGGCTGGACCACTGCGGTTGCTCCACAGGGATGATGGGCAAGAAGCATCCTCATCCTTCTCCTCCTGCTCTTGCTCTTCCTCTGGGCACTTTGGCTTAGCAGTAGGAAAGTTTGACAATGAGAAAGCTTTTCTCACTGTGAATGGATAAATTCACAGGTCCACAGTGATCGTCCTACACGAGTGCACTGCAGAGTCTCATGTTAGGGATGCCCCAGTGGGCAACACTGATTTCTGCACCGAACCAGCAAGGGGACTGAAAATTGGGGTCCCTGTTGGGCTTTTCTGGCATGGACTACAAGCAGAGCATGAAGTCTTATTTTCCTGGCTGGCTGATGTGGTTATCCCTACTACCGGTGGTAGCCACTTTGCTTTTTAAAAAGTGAACTAATTTGTGAAGGTGACAAAATAAAACGAGCCTCGCTAATTATGTGTTGTGCCGGTGAAATGACCAGCTTGGGTTTGGAAAACACTGGATGTAATTAACAGTGAAAGGCTTTCTTCTCTGATCTGTGTAGCCATTTATGAATCACTTCTCCCCACGGAAACTTTTAAATCTGTCTCGCTGGGGAGCCTGAGGAGGAACAGGTAAAATGGATTTGGTTTAATAGCTGCGGTTGTAACTTAAACACTTGAAATGATATTAAGCATCTTTCTTCCATTAGCATTTCATGTTGATCCTGATGATATACCAGCCGAGGCTAAGACAGGATCAACGTTCATTAAATGGAAGAAACTAAACTCCATAGACAAATGCTTTGGCTAAATGGGGCCTTCATTGCACCGAGAACAAGAATGCAATTAGCTGAAATGTTTGTTTACAAAATCTAATTCCTGGGGAGTATCTTTTCAGATTGCCGCTTACATCTCTTGGGCTGGTTTTGCTGCCAAGGTTTGCAGTTTGACGGATTTTGCAAAGCTGGCTTGTAGCACGTAGGTAATGGATGGGTGAAACTTTCCATGGTAAAGCTGAACCCAGCTGAAGAGCAGGGGCTGAGCTGCAGATGTGCCAGAGCTTATTTTTGCATTCCCCCATCTATTTTACAGTTTACAGTTAGGTAAAATTGATAGCATACTAATTATTGGATGTTCCAGATATTAAACAGGTAGGCTGAAGAGATGCTGGAAATTGTGCAATGCTGAGTGTTGTTGTCACCATCTCCCTGTCCCCCACCTGGAGCCTGAACCAGGGAAATCACAAATTGGTTCCAACTGGGTAAGGATGCATCTCACCCAGGGTACCTGCATGGAGACCCTCATCCTCCCAGTTGGGTGAGAAATGGGGACAGCCTCAGAAGGTGACGTAGCCCATCCACGATGTGTCATGCACTGGAAATACTGGTTTTCCTCAGGAGCCAGCGGGAAGCATAGCTGCTGCAATCCAGGTATTAGAGTTGGAGGTTTGTTTCAGTTGTGGGTTGGTTGTTTTTTTTTTTTTTTTTTGTTTTTTTTTTTTTTGTTTTTTTTTTTTTTTTTTTATTTTTGTTAGTTACATTTTNTGTTTTTTTGGGTTTTTTTTGAGGTATGTGTGCTTTTTTGGTTTGTTGGGTTTTGTTCTTGTTAAATTAAATTAATGGTTGAAAGGTTATATTTAGGTAAAGTAGGAGACAGGGAAAAACCACTGTAGGACAGTGTAAATATGGCTTGTGGGAGGCGGATGAGAAAACTGATCTCGACAAGCCGAAAATGGCTCACGCCGCTTTTAATATCAGCTGTGCA
>VZTO01021626.1:77734-92105 GCA_013400615.1 Syrrhaptes paradoxus
GGGTCCCTGGGGATTTGATGCTAATATGGCATTTGAAACACCACTGTTTCACTGTCAACACTGGAAAAGACAAATGGTTTCCTTAATTTGTGAGAAGTATGCCTGATATTACGTGCTTATATACGCCTGAGACTATTCTCAAGACGGTGTGTGGGCCTATCTCCTGTGAAAGCTAATTGCACTGTTAGGAGAAGATCCCGATCCTGCTAACTTAATAAGATAATTTATTTGTGTCTGAAGAAGATTTTTTTTTTCTTTTTTACTGAGGTGGAAGAAATCCTGAATGGTACCAAATTTTATTGGAGATGTATTGTTCTTCCCTGTCCCTTCCTCTCCTCTCCCTATGTCAAAACTCTCTTGGAAATAGAAAATATTTCATCAGATGGAGGCACACCACTGTAGCTGAAGGCAGGTGGCACTGAACTGAGCTGTGGGGGAATTTTTTTTCTTTCCTGTGGGATATTTAGTAGGAAGCAGCATTACCGACAGGGCTGTATACATTCAGGGTGTAGAAAACCCAGGGGAATGGAAAGCAGCGTGGCCAAGGTACACTTTGACCCTGCCATGACTTTAGCAGCCACTCTAGGTGCTATCAAGGCTTTGGGGCAGATCGAAAGGTTTATTGCTTGGGACTACCTCGGGATGGAGGAGAGGACCTGGGGCCAGCGTGGTGCATCTACCCCTTCCCCAGCACCCCCTTCCTCTTGGCACCCAACGGTGCAGATCATCTTAATCTCCTCTGGGCTTCTACAGGCGGTTGCACAGTTATTAGGAGCTGGGCCTTGAGGTTTCGTAAAAGCATGATTTGAATTAAATCTAATTTAGACGAAAGTTTTAAGATCTCTCTCCCCTCCCTCCCATGCAAAATAAATTGGAGAGTTTAAATGCACTGTGGCTGGCTCGGAGGCATTTCCCTGTGGTTTATTGCTTTGCTTTTATTGATGGGTGGCATTTGCTCTCACGCAAACCGATTAATCTCAACTTGATGATTTGTTTCGCAGAAGTTGTTTGCTTAGGGATGAAGTCCGAATGAAAGGTTTTTATGGGGTGGAAACTTTAGTTCCTACAGATTTCTTCAGATCTTAGTTCTGCTCCCTGCAGAGTTCGTAGAGGCTCAGATAAAGTGGCCCTTGGCCAAGCTGGGGAGATGCAACCTGCCAAGTAGCTGTAGGGAGAGCAGGAGGAGACGGTAACTTACCGACAGCTTTTGAAAATTTCAGAATGTCCTGCCAAAGAAAAGNGTTTTGTTCTTGTTAAATTAAATTAATGGTTGAAAGGTTATATTTAGGTAAAGTAGGAGACAGGGAAAAACCACTGTAGGACAGTGTAAATATGGCTTGTGGGAGGCGGATGAGAAAACTGATCTCGACAAGCCGAAAATGGCTCACGCCGCTTTTAATATCAGCTGTGCACAAAGGGTGGGGGCTCGGGCGCTTTATTCTGTGCCTTGACACAGGTGATGAAGTGCCGACAGTGGGGGTTTGCTTTTGTCGCTGCGTAGGGTTTGTGGAGTGTGAAGGATCAGGCATTGATACCAACAAAGTAGCACGTATTAATTTTAAAGTGTGTAATAAAACATTGCTTTGCATGCTAGGGTACGGCACAGCGGTGTTTATTGCCTCGTTCCTTACTCGGTGCGGTGGCTCTGCTTTCTTTGCAGTTATTTATTTCTTGTGGCTTCCTTGCAAATGTGGCTGGACTTATCCATCAGGTGACATTGGGCAAGTAAGCATTTCCTGGACACATTTGCCTTGTGTGTCTGGTGGCAAACATTAAACAGTTACCAGAATAATACAATTTCCTCCCCATTTGCTGAATAGAGGATATTAATGGAATAGTCAGTATAATCTGTTTGGCGATGGCTTATAGTCATGTTAAATGACGGGGAACAGACTAATGAAGACCATCCTATTGATGGATAAGGGTTACAATTTACCAACCCCGCAGTAATTGAAATAAAACAAAGCTGCTTTTGCCTCATGGGCAGAGCGGTAGGCGATGTGCAGGTTTTTGGCGGTACGCCCGCATGAGTTGTACCGAGGGGTGAGCTCCAGACCTCTGCGGGAGGTCAGGATGGGATGGGACTGCTGCAGAGGCTCTTTCCGTGATTGCAAGAAGTCTCAAAGTCTTGCAGACATCCCAGCCGTGACTTGTTAACCAGCTTGTTGCAGTGTTGTGGGTCTTGTTCTCTCCTCTGGCGCAAGTGATGCTTCCCAGCAGCGCTTCTCCTTCCAGCAGCGAGAGGGGAATTGCAGGAGTTGATGCAGGGGCTTGCTCCTTGCGAGGGGATGCTCAGGGGGTCCCTGGGGATTTGATGCTAATATGGCATTTGAAGCACCACTGTTTCACTGTCAACACTGGAAAAGACAAATGGTTTCCTTAATTTGCGAGAAGTGTGCCTGATATTACGTGCTTATATACGCCTGAGACTATTCTCAAGACGGTGTGTGGGCCTATCTCCTATGAAAGCTAATTGCACTGTTAGAGAAGATCCCGATCCTGCTAACTTAATAAGATAATTTATTTGTGTCTGAAGAAGATTTTTTTTTTCTTTTTTAGTGAGGTGGAAGAAATCCTGAATGGTACCAAATTTTATTGGAGATGTATTGTTCTTCCCTGTCCCTTCCTCTCCTCTCCCTATGTCAAAACTCTCTTGGAAATAGAAAATATTTCATCAGATGGAGGCACACCACTGTAGCTGAAGGCAGGTGGCACTGAACTGAGCTGTGGGGGAATTTTTTTTCTTTCCTGTGGGATATTTAGTAGGAAGCAGCATTACCGACAGGGCTGTATACATTCAGGGTGTAGAAAACCCAGGGGAATGGAAAGCAGCGTGGCCAAGGTACACTTTGACCCTGCCATGACTTTAGCAGCCACTCTAGGTGCTATCAAGGCTTTGGGGCAGATCGAAAGGTTTATTGCTTGGGACTACCTCGGGATGGAGGAGAGGACCTGGGGCCAGCGTGGTGCATCTACCCCTTCCCCAGCACCCCCTTCCTCTTGGCACCCAACGGTGCAGATCATCTTAATCTCCTCTGGGCTTCTACAGGCGGTTGCACAGTTATTAGGAGCTGGGCCTTGAGGTTTCGTAAAAGCATGATTTGAATTAAATCTAATTTAGACGAAAGTTTTAAGATCTCTCTCCCCTCCCTCCCATGCAAAATAAATTGGAGAGTTTAAATGCACTGTGGCTGGCTCGGAGGCATTTCCCTGTGGTTTATTGCTTTGCTTTTATTGATGGGTGGCATTTGCTCTCACGCAAACCGATTAATCTCAACTTGATGATTTGTTTCGCAGAAGTTGTTTGCTTAGGGATGAAGTCCGAATGAAAGGTTTTTATGGGGTGGAAACTTTAGTTCCTACAGATTTCTTCAGATCTTAGTTCTGCTCCCTGCAGAGTTCGTAGAGGCTCAGATAAAGTGGCCCTTGGCCAAGCTGGGGAGATGCAACCTGCCAAGTAGCTGTAGGGAGAGCAGGAGGAGACGGTAACTTACCGACAGCTTTTGAAAATTTCAGAATGTCCTGCCAAAGAAAAGCGGTGGACCTTTTGAAAAATGTAAGATGATCTGATTTTGCTTCTTAATTTCCAAAAATAAGAACAAAAGTGGAACAATCTATCCAATTATATTAAAATATGAAGGTATGCTAAGTACAGCATTAGATATGTATTTTTTCACTATAAATACACCCCCAAGGAATCATTCTATTTTTAAGATGAACTTGGTATTATGATAATGTAAAAGAAGTCTATAATTTATAATTCCAGTTGGAGGTGAAGAAATTTAACATGTCAGGTTCTCTATTCATTACCCCAGCAGTCAAGACTAACAGGCTGTTCCTTCACCTTTGCTGTCAATCACTCAGATAGACCAATTATGGATTCAGTTAAAAAATACATGTATCAAAAGGGAAAATGCAGCAGAAGAAGGTTCAACATACTAATTTTTTTTTTCCAAAAAAAAGCAGGTCTGTAAAAGATACATTTAGTCCTATTTATGAGCTTCATGGCCAGACTCTCCAACTCTTACTGTGGTCTTTCTGGAGGTGCCATATGGACTAAGTTGAGAAGTGGTTCTCCAGTGTTTGTGTGTTGGAAAAGAGCTGGTGACAGCTGACAGCCACTTCTTGTCCTATTTAGAAACACTCATTGCCTGGCAGTTTAAAAAAAAAAAAAGAAAAAAAAGGGAGGAGGTGAAAGATAAAGTCCTATATTGGTATTTGGGCCTTGGTTGTGCAGAGCCGTTCATGGATGCTGAAAAATAACAAAGAACATTCTGGCTGGGTTGAAATTAGTATTAATTTTAAGCATTTGTTTTTGGAATTTTGAGCCTTAAGGTCTCCAATGCAGCACTTCTTTAGCACTGAATTTAGAGGGGACTGTTTCCTTTTCAGATGTAGGATATAATTGTATTGACCTCTGTTCTGCCAGTACAAAATATTCAACGTGGTCCAAAAAAATCCCCAGAACTGGAACATCAGATTCCTTATTGAGATGTATAAGTATAGTCGTGGGTCTGGTAATCTTGTTTTAAAGCAGCACCATTCCTTTGGAGTAAGTTTATTATGGGAAAATATACATGGCCAAACTTAAATATAGTTAACCTAATATGATCAGACTGATTTGGAGCAGAGGTAGGTCAACACTAAGTGCTTTTGAAAATCTCATCCCAGCTCTCTGGAGATTAAGGCTATGAGTGCAGAGCATCAGCCTAAGTCATGCTGAAGAGGCAGAAGGGATGCTTCTCAATGGAGAGAGGCTTCAGCTGGAAAGCAGGAGCACAAAACAGACTGGAGGGGGAAGAAAGATCTGCAGCCAGATGGGGAAATATCCAGCTTTGCCCAAGGCACGAGGCTTGGAACTTCACCAGCTTGGTTGCATCCGTGACTCTCAGTGTGTGTATATGGGCAGACTCCCGGGTGTTGGGTGGGTAGGGGCATCGTCTCCTCCTGTGTTTTGAGCACTACTGCTGCATGGATGGAGAACAGATCAAAAACTTGAGGCTCCTGACCCCAGTTTTCTCTTCTGTTTTACCTTCTTTTTCTAAAAAAAAAAGTTGCAAAGTTCACGTCCTTGGGATCTGTAACACTCACTGGAATCTCACAGCATGGGAACTTATTTCCAGGGTACCATTTTCATTTTAGTGCTTAAAAGTGCAGTACTATTGTAGGTATTTGAGTGAATAGAGTGCAACTGATTTAGTTAGAGAGTTGAAAATGCAAGGTCTAGAGACACCATGTCTTTCCATGGTATCGACACCCTTTGCAGGCATGGCTTCCTACTGAAATAACTGGAGCTGAGATATTTGAGGTGTCCATTAAGGTCTGAGTTTGGCTCCTTGATCCCATGGATGTCCTAAAAGATGTGTCTGGACCCAAGTCACGAAGCGTTGGTCCGTCTGCAGTCAATGAGATGACCCATTCTGATGCCTCACCCTCAGATGATCTTTCTCATCACTAGTGCTTCGTCCCGCACACGTCCAGCTGAGGGAAGTGCTTCTCCCATCAGCTGTGGCATCCCAGCACGAGATGCGTGCAGCCTGCTGGTGCCTCCTCTCGTCTCGGCGCCAGCTGTATTATTGCAAGCCCCCAGAGGAAGGCATTCTTGCCAGTCTCTATAATATTTAAAGAGTCACTTTGTCTCCCCTTATAACTATAGTAGTTTATTCAAGTGACAGGCCGATTTGCTGATGAAACTTTCTCTTGAACCACGTGTTTGCAATTTTAAAGAGCAGTTCCTGCTATTAAAAAAAAAAAAAAAGCCAGCATAAGCAGTAAGTTTAGCCCTTAGACTGCACACAGCTGCTTTACGTATAACATATGCATGAGTTAAACCTCTTGGGTTGCTTTCCGTGATCCACGGTTTTGTCCAGGAACACACACATCTCCGTAAGTGGATCTAAACCTCTTGGGGCTTATCCTTTGAGACTGACTTTGGCACGTCCATGTTATATGGAGCCTGCAAAGAACTGGAAAGATATTTTGTCAGCGTGTATGTATCCCTGGGCTGGGCCTGGCACCTATATATAAGAAAAAAAACCCTGTTCAGGGAGGCAGAGGATAGGGAAGAAGCAGTGCAGTGAGTAAACAGGGTGGGCCAGCGTTGGGAGGGGGACGGTTATAGTAAGTGGAAAGTGCTGAAGTCACAGTACATCAGCTGGCTAATCAGTGCTGAATGATTTGTAGGCATCTCAGCAGAGGTGAGTTTTAAGGAGATTTGAAGGAGAACAGTGTCATGGCTTTGCAGAAAGAGTGGCTCTGGGAAAAGCACGAAGGTTAGTCCTTCAGTGCTGTTTTTCTCTATATTTTTATATATTCTTTTTTTTATATGTTCTTTATATATATTATTTTTCTTATGTGGTTTTTCTTTTTTACTCCTTTCTCTTTCCGTTCTCTGCAGAGTCTCCCTAACGAGACAGGGTGATGATCAGGTGCCCAGGTGCCACGCTGCAAATGCCAGTTTTTAAACCAGCTGAGAATCTGGCCTGATATTCAGCACTCACTTAGTACTTTCATCTTCAAAGTCCTGTGTAAACGTTAATTAATTCTGCTGGGGAGCCCACAAGAAAGTGCTGCCGGAATAGTTATGCAGCCTGCAAAGCTGGGAGAGATGGCAAGGACAGCGTTGTTGGGCTTGGGAGGTCTACACTTACATACATAATTCGGCAAAGGGTCCCACAATGAGTGGTTTCATGGGAGAAAAGTCTCCCTTAGATGCCTTTTTGTTTCCACTCCGTGCTTGCAAAAAGAAGAGGGTATCTCCTGGCTGTTGCTGCCCTGCTTAAGGAAAAGGGTGACCTGGGATTTCTGTGCCCAGAGCCACAGATGGGTTCAGGCTTGCAGAGACCTTGACAGCCAGGTAAATGCTCTGTGGATGCTGGATGCTGAGGCAGAAAGAGGCTGTGCAGAGGTCCAGGCTGCAGTTGCATGCTTTTCACTTGAAAAATGGATAAACTGTCTGCAGCGCATGCAGATGTGGAGATGCACGGTGCTGTGCTGCGCACTTGAGGCTCTTTGCATACGCAAAACTATTTTGCCCACACGGATGTTGGCTTTGACAGGAGTGAAAAAGCCTTGTGTGACTTGACTAAAGGTGTATCAATCAGTTCCAGGTCAAAATAGGCATCTAGGAGTGATGCAAGTTGTTGGTATTACAAGGGTAAGTGGGAGTGGGANCAGCTCTTTGCATATCCAAAACTATTTTGCCCACATGGATGTTGGCTTTGACAGGAAAAAGCCTTGTGTGACTTGACTAAAGGTGTATCAATCAGTTCCAGGTCAAAATAGGCATCTAGGAGTGATGCAAGTTGTTGGTATTACAAGGGTAAGTGGGAGTGGGAGCATTGGTGGGACCAAAAGGGAATGCAGAGGGATGCTTGATGCCAGAAAATAAGACGTCGGTAAAGAGATTGCGCCGGTTGGATGTCTGTTGGGGATTGGATGCAAATCTGTGCTTTGGTCTGCAAGCAAGATGTGCCTTCATATTGAGTGGAAACAGGTCTTTGAACAAAAGGTGGATTCAGGTTGACAGGATGAGAGCTGGGTTTTGGCTTGACTTCTGTGACCTTTCTGGGATGAGGAGGTCACACAACTCATTTAATAGCACTCAACACAATGGCAAATTTTCCAAACACTGCAAATGCATTGAGAAAAAGTATATTATAGCTTTGGGGAAATAGGTAGATAAAATATTCCTGACCACAGGTTTGTGTTCATTGAGATCCATAGGTACCTACTGATAACTTTCTGAATTTATTTTTCAAGTTGTTACGTTAAGGAGCCGAGTAAAGAGAGATCACGATCAAGGCAGTTACTTTTCCAGCAGGTATGGTCTATGAATTTAAGATAGTAGAATTATATCTAGAACTGCACAGTTTTAATTTCCAACTCTTCCTAAGACTTCAGTAGGTGAATGCGCTCAGAAGTATCTCAAGATATTGCCATGCCGAGGTTTGCATGAAAGGCGAGGCTGAATGTCTTGAGGTTCGCCAGCTGTAATCAGATATGTTTATGTGAAATTTTAGTGTTCCATCATATCTTACCATCTCGAGAGTGAAAAAATAAACTTAATGAACCTAGATCAGACAGATCTGTGATGAAGTCCCAAAGAAGAGAGAGGATTTGCAAGTAGCTGTGATTTTGCTGTGTGATTTTAATTTTATGACCCCCTGTTGTTCCAACGTTTTCTTCAGAGTAACTAAGAGTTGCATTAAATATTAAACAAATGGTGTGATGATTCATAAAGAGGGTCATGAGCTCCATATGTGAGTTAGAAATTTAATCTCCAGCTGGTTTCACTATAATCCATGTCATATGTCCAGGATCAGAGAACTCCAGTGTCTTCGAATAATTAGTTAGTGATCAAAACGGGAAAAAAAAAAAATTCCACTGAAACAATTTTCTCTTAGAAAAGGCTGTTTCTTCAAAACAAAATTGCTTGTTAAAGCTCATCAATTTTAATGGCGTTTTCTTTTGAGTGGAAGTAAGACAAAAATAATTCAGAAAATGTCAGAATGTCTTCTTGATATTTGCAGAATTGATAGTATTTTTTAGTGTAAAGTGACTTTCATTTAGAGTTATAACTCTTACTCGGCTTTAATAGGAAGAGAGGAAAGTGAGGCTTTTTCTTTTCATCTAATGTAACTATTTTAATTAACCTAAAATTACTTTCTTTCTAGAATGGTGTTTCACCAAAAAGGAAAACTCAATTAGCTTTTTGTCTGGTATCTGTACATGACTTTAATACTAGTTCAGGTTAGAAAAGAAAAAAATGAAATGTCCAAGTCTTTTCTTTGGATTAGGAAATTAATTTTTCCCTTACATCCGCTTGGAAAAATACCTGTCAGCCATTTGCTCGTCTCCGAGACAAATATGCTGAGGTTTTCTCTGGCTTGGCGGAGATTGCATCCTCCTTTGGATGACAATTAGAAGGTGATGCTGGGGGATACCACGTGAGTTAAGAACTTGCCTGTCCTTTATTGCAGCAGCTCAGAAAACATACACAAGTCTGGTATCATCCCTGGTATTTCCCAAGACTTTTTCCAGTGCTGCAGGTGGGTTTCACCCTGCACACAGATGCACGCATGGAGTTTACATGTTGGCTCATCTGCGTCTTGGCGATGAGCTTTGAAAGGTTTTTATTTGGGGCAGTTGGAGGCTGAGTATTGATTCCACACCCAAGAGATAGCATGGAGCTGGGGAAGGGCAGGTCCTGATGCAGTGGGATAGGCTGCTTATGGACGGCTCTAATGTTGTGTTGCTGCTACGTTTAGTTGGTCAACTCATGAAGCAGGTCATGGCTTAAACTTAAGAAGTCTTAACGCCTATAGTGTCTATAGACTTCTGAAAATACAACGGTATGGTCTATTATGGGTGAGGGCTCTTTCTTGGTGTGTGGCTTGGGTCTCACCACTTTGTTTAGAAAGAAGTAGGGAATGATGTTTCCTATCCCTGTGTCAGGATGGTAGGATCCTGGAGGGTTAGGAGAGCTGGTGGGATGGGATCTGTGGGGTCACTGGTCCAACCCCCCCAGCCAGGGCAGGGCTATTGACTGCATGAGACCAGCTCCGTGGTGGCTTTGTCCAGCTGTATCTTAAAAATCTCCATGGGTGGAGATAGTACCATCTCTTTGATGACCTGTCCTGGGGTATTGAATGCTTAAAATAAATGTTTAGACTTGAATTTTGGGGGAGCAAAAATAAGGCCAAATTTAAAAAATAAAAATAATTAGTCTCCTTAGCTGTGTTAAAAACATGCAATTAAGGAAGCATGCAAGTGGTTAGGCAAGCAGAAATTTGGTATCTAATTGTAATTTAGATAGACAGCTGCAGGATATCGGTAGACATATGGCAGGAATGTAAATAGTTTGCTCGCACTTTAGTGACATCCTGGAAAGCTGTGTGTAAACTTTCTGAAGTGAAGAGAGAAAAGAAGATTTCCTGAAAGAGAGTGTGCTGTCGAGAGAAATAATCACTAATAAGTAATCTTGTGTTCCTCTGGAAGGGGAGAAAGTTTTATTTTTGTGCTTGCTTAAAATGCAGCCTCTAATCAGACCGCGTTGTCTCGTTTGGCTGGCGAGCACCAAGCAAGCTGGAGGAGGCACCAGTTGCGTCGCATAGTTGGAGCCGTCGTAGATCAGAACTCGCTCCTCCGTGGGACCTGCCTGCTGATTTCAGCATAACCTCCTGGCAGATGCTTCGTGTCTACCAGGATTTAGGGAAGATGACAAAGAGGAGGGTAAACACTTGAGTAATTCAAGAGGGAGTGTCACATTCCAGAATGTGAAACTCGTACATCAGTGGCCAAAACTCCTCATTCTTCCACCAAACCGAACGCAAGACTTGCCTGCATACCAGCTGTAGGGGTTGCTGCTACATATAGTGACCTTTAAAATAATATCCTAGTGGAATGCGATACTGGGAGGCACTAATTTTGGCTTATTTTGCAAGCCAGCAAAGCTGTCTAAATATTTGATGCTGTTTTGTTGGCCGTTGTATGTTTTGCTTTGCGTCGGGTGGTACTTTCGAGGCCATAAAAATTCCCAGTCTAATGATAGCTAATGTTGGTTCTCATGTTATCTGAAAGACACAGCAAGAGTAAACCTTTAGTAGTGTGCTTGATTCCTAGATGGATGTCTAGTGACTTACTTCTTAAATAATTCTTGTCAAGTTTTCAGTGGGCCGAATTCTGGCCCCGTTGAGGTCAACAGTAGCTCTTCCAGTTTGCGTTTTTGGGATCGTGTATCTGCCTTAGGGAACAATTTCAGTCCCATAACTTGTTAGTTGTAATTTTAGTCAAAAGGCCAGACTTAGCAGCTTGATGTAAAATATGTGTATAGACATACACAAATATATATGTGTGTATATATATATGGGTTATTGGTATTTTTGTTTTTAATAAGAATTTATGAAGGATACAAAGAACCTTTTACGGAGTGGAAGCAGTGAGAGTAGAATGAGGAAAATCCAAGAAATTCAGCCATCAGTAATGTTTCAAAAGTACATTTTACCAGGGAGTTTTCCTTAACTATCCTTCAAAGATGACATGATGGAAAATTTGGTTATTAATCAATGATGCTGTCTCTCTGGTGGGTTCAATAACTTTCTTTTTTTTTTTTTTTAAAATGAAGATTAACATCTGGTTCAGCCTACAAAGAATTCTTAGAATTGTAAAACTTTAAGTAACCATAAATTACTTAAAGTGCACGGAGGATTAATAGGAAAAGAAAAACACTTCAAGCATTGTTCTTTAAGAGGTGAGCTTAGCCCGTGGAGTCATAGAGTTATGTCATTGGTATATCCTTACCGAATAATTGCAAACATATAGCGCAAATCATGCCCTGGAATCAGCTGACATACAAATACACTATAGGGTCTTTTATTACAGCAGAACTTGAGAATTGCAAACCCAATTTTCCATAGAAAAATGACTTTAATATGATCTGAGTGCCATGATTTGGTTCATTTGCGATGCTGTAAGTCAAGCTGTTTGCTGATGTTCCTAGCAGGCCTCTGTAATTCTGCATTTATTTATAAAGGCCTAAACAATAATAGAAATTATGCCCAGTGCTTGTAAATAAAAAAATCGGAATATTTCTTTCAGGGGTAGTGTGTGCTTGCATTTAACCAGATAATTTTCCACTCCTGAGCTATGAAGGAGTGGCTCTCATCAACAGTCATTACTTTCTAAAGGATACTCCAAAAGGTGAGAAGAAACCTCTGTTTTCTCCTTTATCCCAACACGCTTCTGGTTTGGTTTGCAGCAAGCAGAGGACCTTGTAGTCAGCCCACAGCTGTAACACCACGAGTGTTTTTTTCCCTTGACTGTAAAGAAAACATTTAAAAACTTATCCCTGAATTATTCTACCTGTTTTAAAAGCCTGGACTTACTTTCCTGGATAATACACTAACCTCCTGAGAGAGAGAGAAGAAAAAAAAGTAAATTAGAAAATATCTTTCCCCACCCAATATATAACTGTCTGCAGTGCCAGCTCCTGCTGGCTGGTTGTCTTGATTAACTTATTTTCTGGATTGGTATAACTGAAGTTTGTATATAAATTACATGTTTACTAATGTATATTTTCCTTTTCCATTGCTTTGGGTTGACAGAGACTTCACCCTCTGGGCTTGTCGTGTTTCACACTCTCCCGTATTGAGGAAAACTCAAAAGTCTTTCCCGTGGTTATTCCCCATTTTAAAATGAAAATATTCCATGCTGAAGTTGAGCGGCGCAGTCTTCTTTAGTGCAATATGCAGTTTGCACTCAGGTCGCTTGCTCCTGCGTATAATTTATACATGAATCATGAATTGCGTTTGCATTCTCAGGAAGCAAAAATAAATTGGGTAGAGCCACATCCAATTATATAATGAATTCCTCACGGTAAAATTTACGGCGGGGATGTTGCAAAGTGGAACGCTGATAAAAGATTTCCAAAAGATTTGTTGCAGTATTTCCCGATAAAAATAAACCTCAGTCCATTTTAGGCATAGAAGAGCCATTTTGATTCAAACAATAAAATATTTAAAGGTGCATAGGATTGTTTTTCATTGTAGCTTAAGTACCGGAGCATAGATCAAGGAGGAGAAGGAATACTTGATACAGTCTCACCGAACAAAAAGCTCTTTCCCAACAAGTCGTAAAAAAACCACCTTGTAACATAAGTCTTTTTTATGGCTCTAAAGGCACTTTCTAGGCTGCATCTAACGGATTCTATTTTGACGAGCTGTTTCCCGACCCTGGACTTGACTTTTTTTTCTTTAAACTCACTGCGCTGCCAGGCAAAAATATTAAGGTCTGCAACCAACCGGTGGCACTGCGAGAAGCACTGGTAATTTCCACTGTGTTTGCGGCATTGATTTCTTTTAATAGCTTTTTGTTTGCATTTCCTCCAGTGTGTTCCTCGCTGTGCCTTGACCTATTGCTTGTGATTCGTTTTTCAGTCGATACTCCAGTAGCCAAGGCTTGGGCTGTGTCATACAGGTGTTTTCCTGAGCTGAGGGCATCCCTCCTCTTTCCAGTGGGATGTCCTTCTTCCAAAACCCATAACGTGGCTCCTCCGAGCTGCATATTCGTTGCAGCTGGAGGGTAAACAGGTGGATACATCCACACTGCTTGGATTAAATAAATCTTCTGATACTGGAGGTCATATTAGAAAAAAATTCATGGCAGTGACCGATGAGTTATGCCATATAGACATCAGTAGCTATTAAGAGAAGGAGTTCCTTTTGTTGCTTTAGATGTCCTGCCTCAGCAAATTTTCATGCTGCTTCGCACCAAAAAATCCACGTGTCTGTGCTGTGGGGAGATGGGAGCCGGCTCCAGCGTGGGAAAGGGGATGGCGGCATCTCAAGACCTTTGCTTAAGGTCTACCTTCAAAGCTTAGGTTTTATGAAGTCTGGAGGTAGGCATTTGAATAAGGAAGATGTTTTGTTTTCCTAGACGAGAGGAATGTCTTAGCACCTCCCATGGCTTTTTAATTCCATTTCATTGGTTCAAAGACATCAGTTAGATTCACTACATGGAATTTTGAAGCACACCTATGGTAAGAGCCTGGGACTTATGCTTCTAGTTCCTGACAGTTTTCAGGAGTTTCCTGTGGTGGTTTTAATTTTGCCAAATACTTTAAGGGTAAAATCTTGGCCAGCGCTCAAGCTAATGATGGGAAGTTTGCCATCATCTTCAACAGGCTGAGGGTTTCCCCAAAGAGGATTAAGGGGGATGTGTTCCCTGATAGAGTTCAAGGTCAGAGTGAGAAAGAAAATGTTCTGACTTCACACAAAAGCAGCCCCAAACTTGTGCCAGAGGCTCCTGCATGGCCTGGTGTCATCTCCTCTGACAACACCCGCATGGTCCCCTGAGATAAGATCTTGCCCTGGTCCTTACGTGGTCATATGGAAAGGTGCAGGAGACATGGTTGGGGTGACCTCAGGGGAGGTTTCTAACCAGAGAACGTGATCTAAGCAGTAATTCAGGTGACCACAATCCGTGGTTTGCATCAAGGGCTTTATAATGGGAATGTTACCAAGCCAAAAGGCACGGCTTCTGATGGGCTCTTCCCAAACTCAAACTGAATTATTCCGTTCTCCTGTGTTTCATTTAGTGATGACACAAGTCCAATTTTAGTGACGTTTGACAGGGCTGTTCTTTGATATATACTCAGTCCTAATCATGCTGAATTTTATACCAAGTGATTTCCAGCTTGGTTGGTCAGAGTGGATCTGATGGGGGTTTGATGCTCGTGCTTGGTGAAGAGGTCCTGAGTAAATACGTTTTGGAAATCAAAAGCCAAAAAAAAAATTTAAGCCAAGCTATATAGTTCCTGTAAGTTTACAGCTTTCGCCATAGTCTTAGCTAAGCAAAACTTGATTTTTTTTTT